>JACFYI010002397.1:292935-335327 GCA_014898755.1 Handroanthus guayacan
AGAGAGCTTGGTTAAAATTACTAGTAAACTCCCAAAAAAACTAAATTATTGATTCAAACATTATAAGTATACCACCTATTAATCTAATGATATAATAGCATGCTTGTAATTTCTCAAATTTTATTGGTATTTTTTGCAATTAACTAGGCCAAAGATGAGGGGGTGTTAAGTTCATCCCATGCATAAAGGGCTATTCAAATCCCTTATAATACAAAGTGCAACACCTTTATGTTAAACACATAAATACAAGACGAAATATAAATTAAATGGTATTCATGAAGTTAATACGGCTATAACGAATTATTAATTACTTTCGGAGTACGCACATGATACACTAAACATAAGATTCATAAGTTTTTTGTTATAATGAAACCTTAATAAACTGTCTTATTCATTTTTATTCGAATGTATATGTATGTTGCATTAATTATAAAACTTTTATTGCTGGACGAGGCGACGAATATCAACGGGATAAGCATCTGACGGTAATGTGGCGTTGTATGCTCTTGAAGCCGTCGCAATGTTCATAATCTCTGTAGTATGAAAGTTGTCCCAAAAAGTGTACTCGTTTCTATTACTGCATGGATTTTTGTTTGGAATACATAGCCCCGTTAATCTCGACACCGGACAGCATGGAGCATTCACTACTCTAACACCTGAAATATAATTATTAACATTAATAATTACAAAAAAGTTACTTCACAAATTAAAATTAATAATGGCGGATATTTGCCTCAAAAGTACGTTGAGGTTGGCCTTAATTACAATAACTGATCCCTTATGGCTTGGAGAATTACAATGACACACTTTGTCGTTAATTAATTCAATTGATGGGAAATTTAGTGAGTATGTCTATTGTTTAGGAAATTATAATAACAATTAGGGGTTGTTAACTTGTTATTCTAGTTGTCAAACCACATGTAGGTGTTACTGGTAATTTCCATACTACAATTATCACTTAATTAAGTTTTTCATTTGTTAAACATGCGACAAGGATAGTAACTCCCCCTGTGGTTTGAGAATGTACAATGACACCCTCACCATTAGTACAATTAATGGAATTAATACTTAATAGAGCATGGTTATAGTTAGAAAATTACAATAACGCCCTTTGTGTAGGAGCAATTATTGTAATTTCTCAAACCACGTGAGAGCATCACTCTAATTTTTAGATTGCTCCATTAATCAGCTGAACTAATTATAGCAAGAAATGTTATTGTAATTTCTTCAGCTACATGGATTATTATTGTGATTAGATCAAACCTGCAGGACACACAGATAATTATCCTAAATAATAATCAAGTCCAATAGTCTCGCAAACATTGAAGTGCACTAATTGTGCTTTAATTAATTAACGTACCAAGTACAGAAGGATCTCCTGAAGAAATGCTGGTGATGTTTATGTAGGTAAACTGAGCACCATTTAGATAGTTATTAAGGTTGTCGATGAGTGGTTTAACCTTGTTATTGAATAAGTGTACAGCATTGTTGATGAAATCGACGCATCCGGATGCATTCGCAGGATTTTTGGCTGTCTCTTGAGGAACACAACCTAATAAACCAACCCCAAAAACTGCTATCTTTCTTGCTCCAGAGTTGTACAATGTCTAGTGCCACGAAATGAAAAGGTGATTATAATTTGAGAAAAGATTTATCATATAAGAAAAGGGCTAATTACCTCAACACCCCCAGCAGTTCGATATAATTGTCAAAATACTCCCTGAAGTTTGGTTAATTACGATTGCAGTCCTTATGATATGGATATTTATCATTATACCCCTTTAAAAATCCTAAAGATTACAAGTACACCTCCGGGACGGGGGGTGTGATTGTAATATATGCATATGTTCATGGGTATAATTGTAATATGTGCAAATATTCAGAAGGTGTAATTGTAATTATACATTAGTTGAATTGTATAATAAGAGGTTATATTCATAATTACCCAAACCTCATGGATGTTTTAATAATTATGATAAACCTCACATAGAGGTAATTATCCTTTAGAAAAGGATATACATATAAAATTGAATTGTAAAGAAATGCTACAAAGCAAAGAAAATTTGTAACAATATATTAAGTAACGGTATGAAATTTGTTGCAAAGTGCAAAAAAAAAAAAAAAATATTTTGTCACAATAATAAAATTTAATGTTAGTTCTATATAATAAGTGAGAAAAATTATATTCATCACCTACTCAGTAATACATGTATAGTAATAATATAGTGACAATTGACAAAAATGTTACAACAATTTATAACAAGATTTCCGCTCTAGATTGCCACTATACATAAATCATTAAATTGATATTATACATGTGTTGGTAATTATTATTTACTGTAACAATTTGTACTAGTTTTTGCGCTATAAACTTATGTTAAGACCCAAAAAAAACAAAACGAAAAAAAAACTTGAAAATCATCCATGGAAGTGGCTTTCACTAAATACATATTATGAACTATAATTTTTATACATATCGTAACTTAATTATTTATTACTAATATTGTAAATTTTGTAGCAAATATATATATATATATATATAGAGAGAGAGAGAGAGAGAGAGTTGTTACTAACCTGCAGTTGTTGAGAGAATGTCTGAATCAAGGTTTCTGCAAACCTGTCTGGTGTTTGTAAACGGCGGGTTGGGAAATTTGGCACAAAATAATTGTTAATATAATCATTACTTCCTATATTAACCACATACAAGCATCTTCCCACATAATTATTCTTCTCTGTAGTTTGATTTCTCATCATATTCTGAATACGTCTCACTGTTATCTGATGATTTAAAAGTTGTCTGTTCATGCTGATCCGACCACCCTACAACAAAATAAATCTAAATCATCAATAATATTATCTATATACTTATAATTAATTACACTAATTATAATAAATGATAAGTAAGTAACTAATTAATTAATTAATTATTACCAACAGTATTCCTGACTCGTCGAGTATTCCTGCTCCTCCCGATGCATAATTTACACCTGTAAGAATGTCTGGCCCTCTTGCGGTTGCAAATGGCGGGATAGGATTAGCAAATCCCAAGAGTTTAGCTGCACAAAATTAATTAGAGTTTGTTTATTTATCAATTATGAATGAACTATAAATTATCCTATTAGTTTAATCATATATGCTTGAAAAATTAAGTACTTTTCATTGGTCCACCTCAAAAAAAAAAAAAAAGAAAGAAAAGAAAAGAAAAGAAACACAAAATGGATATTACCTCAATATATACCTCCTGATGGTTGACTTAATTATATAAACTACCCTTGGAGTTTGAGAAATTATAATAAAGTGTAATTGTAATTTCTCAAAACATTCAGGTCTTTATGTAGTTAGATCAAGCCTCAGGAAATATTGAGGTAATTATCCAAAAATATATAAAATGGAGGGAGATGAGATTAATAAACCAAGGGCATCGGGGACATTTTCGCCATTGCTGAATCTGCCAGTGAACCCATCGGGAAAATCAATCCCATAAGGTGGATAATTTGATTTGGCCAATGTGATTAGCGCATTGTTATTGCCATTATCTGATATTGAATCTCCGAAAAAGAAGAGGCAAGGAACTTGTTGTTGAGCATGGATTAATATTTGGGGAATATTCATAAAAATAGATAGGATTATTAGCAATATCAAATTTGTAGCACAAGGAGCCATTAATATGGATATGGGAAGGTATTTGTGCAGCTACAATTAGAAGTACTTAAATAGATATAATATATAACTATATATATACATAGTTTTGTTAGGAGCTAGATAGAGAAAATGTTTGACTTATGGCTATTCAATAGGACATGAATGAAACCATGACTTTGTGGGCAATTGGGTATCCTAACAAACCATGAATTGTGAGAAAGAAAAAAGTGTTTTTTTCTTTTGTTTATTTTTATTTTTTAAATTTCATGTGTGGATTGTGATAATGATCAAATTCCTTGTGAAATATATTTAAAAACTTAGATTATATTAAGATTTTACTTTTTCTTTTTTTCAAAGATATTACTTTAATGCCCTGAGATTAGAGAAACATAAGGTCAGCTTGTAATGTCTCAGTCAACTCGATCATTACGCTTTTGTGAGTCTAATTATAGTGTGCAAGGAGTGTTATCTTAGTTTTTTTGCAAATTGCAAAACATGTCTATGTAGGTCGAACCTTAGAGTATGTCACAATAAATATTCATTTCCTTTAGTGTGAATTCATGGAAATTTTATTCTAAAAAGACACTTTAGATGATAAGGAAGGGACGTGATATATGCAAATTCTTGTCTTTGATGTTATGATGTACAAAAGACGATAGGTATAACCATGCCTTTCAAATTAAGGAGTATGCAAATGGTACATGATCGTTATTTCACAGACAACATCAATAGTATCTAATCTCGGCTCACATTGAGATATGAGTTTTCTATAAAAACTTCTTATCATCCATCCCTATATGTTTGTGATAAAATTTTTTATCAACATGCAATATTTGCAGAACAATATATGCGCCCGGTAAACCTAACGATTTGGTTCTCGTCATGTTCAACATTTTAATTTTAGAACTTATGTAAATATTGAAATTTCCATGAATTGGAATTTGAGAAATTCCAGGGTGCTTGCTTGGTTGTGCATTCGAGTCATTGTGAATTATATATTAAATTAAACTATAATAATATTAAAAAGCAAAATTTTATGTATATATATATATATGAACAGTACGTTCAAAGCTCTTTAAAATACCTCAGCAAGGGTATCTTCAAGAATAATAAGCAAACTTATACAAAAGGCCTAAAAGGAATAGCAAGTCAAATTTGGATTTAAATAAAAAGTCAACTGCATCCATCAAATTTGACAGTTCTTTACTATGCCCCCAGTAGTTAATGAACCCACATCCGAATTTAGTTACGGATATCTATAGAGAGTATAACTAATTAAAGATTCAAAAAGTATTCAAATATTATAATAATGTAAAATCAAAATAATATTCAAAAGTTTTATTAATACAAAATTGTATTTTACGTTGACACGAGTAACAATAGGCGTCACATTAAGGAAAATTTTGTATTGACAATTTAAAACAAATAAAAATGCTTTCTTTATTTTCTGTGTAATAAGTGTGATATATTATTAAGAGTTTCAATATTAATTATATAATATTATTGTTGGGTTTTTTTTTTTTTCCTTCTTTTTTCCCTTATAAATGTACGCCTACAGCATATCCTCTATTAATTTTTCTATATTGCGGCACTCCTATACATGCTATATTAGGAATTTGGGTCCTCACCCTCCCTATCTATCTAGTATCTACGCAATTTTATACATATGGGCTTTAAATTTTGCATGGAAATAGTACCTTGGCGATTAGGCAACTTTTTAACAATTTGTTTTTATGACTATAATATAGGGCATGATAAATGTGTTTAACAAAGCTTAATTATTAAAAGAAACAACTAGATTTTATGTTTTATAACTTTTGGAGCTTTATATATAAGCGGATGTATATATATATGGCTTATAATCATTTCAAAATATCTTTTGAAATATTTGAAAGTTTCTAAAATGTCAAAGTGTTTAGCAGTAATGAGCTTATAAGCTTTCAATTTAATATATTGGGATCTTATATATATATATATATATATATTTGAAAAAGTAAAAAGTTTCTAAATTATTTTAAAAATATTAACATACCTTGTCTAATTATAATCATATTAATTATAAATTTGTTATACTAATATTTCATGAGTTTGAATTTAAAATAAGAAAGAATATCTTATATATAAGCTCAAAGTTAAACTTCATCTACAATGCTATATCTTATTTTAAAACCAAACTCTTTGAAATATTTACATATAATAAGATACTGGACCTTATAAATATTAGGTGTGAGAATTTTGTAAATAATATGATTAAAACCAAAAAAATCTTTTTAAAAATATTACAAAATAATTAAAAAAATTAAAAACTTATAGAATTTTAATATCTTATATTTAAAATTTATATATATATATATATATTAATAAATATTCATACACTTTATAACATTTTATAAACTTCAAATATTCCGTACCATATCAATCTATTTCAAACCCCACTGTTTTTGGAATATTCAGCAGAGAATTAGCTAGCAAACGGCATGCATGTTGCCTAACCGCAGGCACCCTACATATTTATCGCAATATTTATAGGCTATGTACAGAGTACAATCAACATAGAACCAAATCGTGGACCAGTTATAGGGCAATAAATAATCCACTTACACACGCGCACGCGCACACACACGAGTAATAGTAGTTAATAACTAAAGCAATTGTAGTACACTCGATGCGTATACCTAAATTTTTATTTTATAAAATTAAGAATATTTATTTATTTATTATTTATTTATATTTATTATGTAGAATAACATGACCGAAAGATAAATTTAAACAGAATAAAGTTAGAAAGAAAAGTTTCATAAATGACGAAGAATAGAAAAAAAGTACTAAAACAGAAAACTTAAAGAAAAATATTTTGTCACTCCTTTTATAACTATTTTGTCATTGTCTTTTATAACTTGGTTATTTTTGTCCATTTAATTAATAATGGCCCAAAATAACTATTAAGGTGCTCATGTATTATAATATAGAAAAAAGTTAGGTAGCTTGACTATCGTAATATATTGTTGATGGAGTGAGAATTTTACTCTTACCTACTTTGTCTCTCAATTTTAATAAGATTTCTTTCTTACAATCATCATCGTCAGAAGTTGCTATCGATATTCTTAGGGGTAAAATAAATTTTGCCCCAATACTATACCTTATGTAAAACTTACTTCCTATACTATGAAAATCATCACTTACGCCCCTGAAGTTAATTGTTATTTTTTCCGTTAAATGAGGTGAGCTTATTACCAAATTAACCTTCCCACTTTTATTTAGGAATCTTCATCTTTCAGAATCAACAAATGTGACTACATATACCAATTGGGACATATCAATTTATGACAAGTACAAGGAGCTATATTTTACTGGAATACGATGGGAAGAAAAAAATAAAGCAGGGGCGGGGATCATTTTCTCTTCTCCAAACAGGTACCATGGAGCACTCCCTGTCCTCGCCCCATTGCATCTTTAGATGTGAGATAATATCTGTATGTTTCTCCAAATCTCTGAATTGGAATTTAGAGTTAAAAATGGCGGTTCTTAAACATCGATTTCTTCTTGCTGATAAGACTAAGACTTAATGGTAAGGTGGAGTTTCATGATCCTAGAGGTTATAAATTAATTTATTCCCACAATCGGGTGAGGTTATTTTTTCCTTTTTTTTTTTTTTTTTTGTCATATGATAACTTTTAAGATTTTCCTATTGCATAGTTGATGATTTTCTTTTCATTATTATTAATGTATCATTGTATTGATTTAATGTTGTAATAGCATCTCTCTTTTAATATATATATATATATATATATTTTATTATATATTTATAAATATATGAGGTATCGGAAAATAATGGAGCAATGGGCTTCTTTTTTGTTTATGAACATCTTGAAATTATTGAGCGATTGAGCATAATGGGCCTTTGTTGCGCCAACGGAAGACCCATATGCGTACAAGGAGAAGCATATGGATTCTAAAGTAAATATTCATGTTATTTTTCTTTTATTACTCTTCATCTAGCACCATTAAAATTAGTGATGTCCTATCATTTTCCAAATTGAGAATTATAACGGTATTTCTGAAGGAAAAAAAAGGAAAAAAAATATAATATATATCCACATATTATTTTGGATTATAAATTTACCACGATTCAACCCAAATGTGGGTTGACTTTTTTTTTTTTTTTTCCCTCTCTCTTTTACTTTGGGAGAATTGAATTGCTAAGGAATTTTTACAAAAGTCAGTGCTATTTCACCTAAAAGGTTTATGTCCCAAATTGGATCAACACGGGAACAAACAAGATAAATATCTTAAAATTCAAATAAAAAAGCAAATTATTTCTCACACAAACAAGAATTACCAAACATCAATAGGATTGCTAGCATACAACGGAGCCATACTATTATACGCAATTCTCGCTGAGATCAAATTCCCAGCCTCCGTCGGATGGAATTCATCCCAAAACATATACTCATCCCTGTTGCTACAAGGCACACTTCCCGGAACACATCCCCCAGTTTCTACGACACAGCATGTATCCCTCAAATTCTCAATGTTACCTGAAAATTATCATCAACATCAATCCAATCATCATCATCATCCATCAATTACAGAATATGGATAAACGATTATATACACATACCATACGACGTCGCACTAGAGCTCTCTCTCGTGTACACAAATTTCGCATCGGGAAGCTTATTGTCCAGATCTGCGACGAGAAGCTTCAGATTTTCGTTAAAAATTTGCACAGCATTATTACCGGTTTCAACGCAGGACGCGTCGTCGTCGGAGCCGTAGGTTGCTAGCTCCTGCGGAACGCAGCCTAATTTACCGAGTGAGGAAACTGCTATTTTTCTGGCCCCGCTTTCGTACAGCCTCTGATTTATAATTTTATAAAAAATAAAAAATAAAAAATTTGTGTAGAGAAGAGAGAAAAAAGGGGGAAAAGAAGCATATTCATAATGAATTTAAAGGAAATCTTACTCGGAGCTGCTTTGAGTATTGTTCAATGAGAAGTGCGGCAAATTGTTGTGGGGTATAAGGGGTTTGTAAGGAGTAGAAGTGGGGCAAATAAGTGCCGAGATAATCGTTGTTGCCCATTACAACATAATATATGCACTCGCCAAGGTGTTGTTTGGCTGCAGTTTTGCCGCCGAGTAATTTAGTGATGCGAATAATGGCAGCCTCGTGATTGGATAATTGCTCGTTCAAGCTGATTATGTCACCCTTAGAATTGAAACAAACAGGAAAAAGGATCAACTTCATAATGTACTTATTGGCTTGTTTGAGGTATGACAAAATGTAGTGAAAAGATTATATTTGTTCTGTTAGATTTTAAGATTTGCATTTTTTTTCTGTGCCGATTGAATATGATTTGTCTATGATTTGAGTTTGATTTGCATTGCGGCACTCAGGCGACAAGAAATCCACATCGTGAGCACCTTATGCAAGTATACCAATACCTACATTTTTTAATTCAAAACAATATTTCATGTCCTATTATACGTGCAATAAAATATGAGATAAAACATTTAAACAGAGGATCAAAGTGACATTTAAAGTAGAGAGGGGAGAGATTTTACATGCATGCTTCGTCCAGTTTCATCAAGAATTCCAGCTCCACCGGAGCCATAGTTCGCTCCTCGTAGGATGTCCTCATTTGTTACATTTGCAAATGGTGGAATGTAACTGTCGAACCCCAATAGTTCAGCTATAAGAAAAACACAATTATTATAGTAAATAATATACAAAATGAGCTACCGAACCGACATACTTCAATAAATTTAAGTGAGAAGAAAAGTGATATAAAAAGCGGGTCTACCGATGATATCAGCGACATTTCGACCATTGGTAAACCTGCCAGTTGGACCATCTGGAAAATCAATCCCATATGGTAAGAAATTGACTTTCGCCGTGGTGTTCCGATAAATGTTGTTGCCATTGTCTACCAACGAGTCTCCGAAAATGAACAAACATGGAACTTGTGGTTCACCAACAACTAGAGAGAGTAAAGTTACAAGAGGTAATAGAAAGAGGCTTAAATTGAGCTTAGAGTAATCCATTTTTGTTGAACAAGGCATGGAGATTTAGTGAGAGAAAATGGTGTGTGTATATAGCATACAGAAGTGTTGCTGCAGAGCTTAGTCAACGTTCATTGAAGCTTAATAATTTGAGGGCAGGATTGGTATTTCAGAAAAACATGCATTTCACATGCAAATAATTCTCTGATACTTCAATTAAATTTGCAGGTGACTGAGAGAGACTAAGAGGTCTCCATTGACGGAGAAATTTGACTGTTAGCTTTTGTCCTTTTTCTACATGGTTCTAAATTAATTTGGATGGGATAAAATGGTGAATTTAGTTTAAGAATTTGAGAATGCCAGGTAGTAGGTGGAAACGCCATTTGAAGTAAAGGATCCCGTTCCGAATGTGTGATCAGCAATAATTCTCGTACAATCAAGTCAATTAAATGAATAAAGAAAAAAGGTAATTAGGAATAGAAGGCACATATTAAGTTGGAGCGTTTAAAATTAATATTTTAATAGAAGTATTTCAAATAATGTACTTACTTTTGTTAAATTGCAGAATTCCAGGCAGACAAATATCCCAAAAGACATAATTGCCCTTATATTTAAAAAAATTAATCAAACAGTCCAAAGATTTCTTTGCTTTTAAGCAGCTAGGGTTTCGGCGGCCTAGATTATTGACCATTTGATCAACAGACATGGCATATTGATCAATGTTGAGCAAAGTAGCAAACCCTATAGATACTCCAAACATGTCAATCAAAGGTAATCATGTTTTATACTCAAGTTCAATCTGCGTGTAAAATTTCTATTCTGTTTATATTAATTTGGCTTTCAATTAACTTACATTTGGATACCTTAGACGAACCTAATAGTGTTATCTATTTACATGATTATACCCGTTACAATTGCATTTTATGAGTCAGAATTATTCGAGAGGGTAAACAAAAGGAATGTCATATTGTTTTTCAAGGAGGAGTTCAGTTCATTGATTATGTATGATATCTAACGAAAGTGATTATAACCACCATAACAAAGAAATGGATTTCAACAAACAATAACTACATCTAATTGAGCTATTATAAACTAATGGAAAACTAGCAGAAAACATAACACGACACATAATGGACAAAGTAACTATCCAAAGATAAGAAATATCTAACTTCGTGTATGTAGTATTAATCTGCAACTTTCAGTGGAAGTAGCAACTTCGTCAAATCAACGAACTCCATTTGGATGTTGGGTTTGTATTAGTTAGTGTCATTTACGAGAACATTTTAAAATTTGACTTTTTATTGATTAAATATTTTGAGTTGGTAAAATGTTGTAATAACTTTAAAGATATTAAAGAACATGTTCATCATCACTTTGAATTTTATGTTTCATACTGTAACTAATGTATAACATTTACAAATTTAGATTTTTATGAAAAAAATACATAATAACGTATTTCATATATATAAAATAAGGAATAGAAGATAAAATACTACTCTAAAATATCATATGCTAGCTTGGTTGGGTTATTTTGGCATAGTGTATGCGTGCCACGGAAAAAATCAATTGATAAAACAAAATCCAGTAATTGTAAAATGAATACAGGCTTTTGGAAAAGTTCTGAACAGTGGGCAACAAATAAGCGCAAGGACAAAAGACAACCATCCATGTCGTCTATTAGCACAAGATTTTTTTTTTTTTTTTTTTCTCTCTTGCATCATCCCGGATCATTCGGGTAAGGCTATGTTGGTCAGGTCTCGATTACAAGATGATCTCTCTTTACTGAAAAAAGTTCGTAAAACATAAGTTTCTATGACATATGAATTACAATACCCATAAAAATAAAAAAATAAAAAAAAGGACATGAATTACATTTGTGATCAATTTATGACCGGATATGAAAGGATCTAAAAAATGTGCAAGTGCATATAAATTAGTGATCCCTTGTGATGAATTCGTGCATGATACACTTCTATAACAATCTTCGGTATATGATTGAAAACTCCATCATAAAAGTTCATTCTGCACTCCTGAACTTCAACTCCGTCATAGAGAAATAGTGACAAGGTATATAATAATGAATTTATGACGTAACAAAATTTATAAGAAAATAATGTGTAATCGATTTTATCAAATTTGTGACGTGTTTTTTTAATAGTGAATGCACGCTTGCTTGTAGTGACGAGATTTTAGATAAAATTAAAAAGAATAAATTTTTTATGTAATTTTATAATATCGCATTTAATGCCCATATGTAAGTGACGTTAATCTCCTTTCATTTAGAAGCTGCCTTGTGTTGAGTCAGAGTGCAAAATATCCTCAAAAAAAAAAATAATAATAATAATAAAGGAACTTGCCGACACCTTCGAGTGGAGATAGAGCTCGGCCCCTCATTTCGGGAATAGTAACCTGTCCTCCACTTTTACAACATCCCCCCAGAAAAGAGAGGTCCTCACCATGCATTTCTCTCTCTTTTGACCAGAAATATTTATGATTGCCTTTATTTATGCTAAAGTCACTAAGGATGATTTATATTCATCGTCAAAACATTGAAATTGCAACGTGTCATCCATCAATGACTTGTACTCATAGGACTTTTTTTTTTTTTCTTTTTTTGTAAGAGGCCGAGTATCGTGTGAAATGTGAGATCTCAATATATCAACTATATCAAATTCTTCAATTCCTTTAATATAGCATATAATACTACTGTAACCTCCAAAAAAGGGATCCGAGAAGAAGCAAATGTCATTATTCAATTAATAGTAATGACCCAAGTTAATTGTAGATAAAGAATTAACTGCAATCTAAATATTTTCTTGACAAAAATACAATGTAAAGTGTTTGAATTACTGAGTGTACTATAATATAAATTTCTTAATCAACAGATTTAATTAAAATGCAGTTAATATAATTAGTAAGTATAGTTAGCCGAATCTTGGTAATAGAATGGTGCACTAACAGTTCTTAGGTTGTTAGGTTTGTTTAATTATAGTGATAATGAAAGCCTCCAATTTGAATCATTATCATGCAATATTTGAAATTTTTACTGCCAAATCATTCAATTTAAACTTAGTTTAATAATAATAAATTTACTTTTACCTTATTGATATTTTATTATTTAAATTCTGGCATCTAAGGTGAATTTATTAAAACAGGAGAAAAAAAATTTTTTAAAAAAAAAAAAACAAGATAAACTCCACATATTTTGGTCCCATATAGTTGGTCGTGCAGAATTTTCTGCCATTGATTTCAGATTTCGTTTTCTTGATTGAACGTTTCGTTCGTACCGGCAGCAAGTACTTTTGCCATGTACAGTGCCATGTTTTGTCATCATATTGCATTTTAATTTATGGTGCATGTGATTTTCAATTAATAATGTGTTTCACCCTGCTACCAAGAATTATATGACAAAAATACGACAAACATCAACTGTTTGGAAAAAAGAAAAATTACATATAAGCACACATGCGAGTTAAAAATATTACATTTAATATGTGATGGTCCTCTTAAATTTCAGATACACATACACACCACATGAATCTTATCTCATTTTCTTAACTCATAGTTGAGCCAAGCGACGAATATCAAAGGGATACGCATCAGATGCCTTTTCAGCACGATACGATCTCCTCCCAACGATAATATTTGCAGCTTCAGTGGGATGAAAAGCATCCCAAAACAAATATTCATTTCTATTTTGGCATGGAGTTTGCAAAGGCAGACAAGTTATTTGCCCATTGTTCCTCCCCACTCCACAACATCCAGCATTTGTCACTCTAAAACCTGAAAAATCCCAAAAAAAAGAAAGAACGAAAAAGAACATTTTGTTAATCTATAAATAATTTGGACAACGTTAAATAAAATTCGATCAAAGGTTGTAAAAATCATTACCAAAAGCTGAGGGATTTTCAATCAAATCCTGGAAAATTCCATATGCATCAATGTAGATGAATTGTGCATCCTGGGCATTGTTGTTGAATTCATCAACTAATCCTCTTAGTTTGCTGTTGAATATCTGATTTGCCCCGTTGATTCTTGGTACACATGTGGATCCATCGGGGCTATTTTGGGCCAATGCATTTGGGCTGCACCCAATTTGCCCGACTCCAATTAGGGCGAACTTTCTAGCACCATAGTTGTACAAAGCCTATATGGATATAGACCCGACCCGGGAACAAAGAGAAACAAGAGAAAGGGTTCAAATTTAAATTCTTTTCGAAGCATATTATTTTAATTATTAAGAGAAGGCAAAAAGAACTAGCAACATGAGACCATCGGGGATAGCAACCAATAGTCGTATTGGTTACAAATGGATTAGTTCAATCAGTTAAATCATTTACCACTTGTTTTACCAGTATGACATTATAAAGAACATGAAAAATAATATATTTGCAAATAATATAAAGAACATGAAAAATAAAATTTAAAAAGAAAAAGAAAAATAAGGATATGAAACTTAGTCATTTGTGCAATATCTTTATCACAAGTTTTCAATCCTTAATATTCAAACATTAAGTAGAAAAAAAAATCAAATTTAACTGCAAGAGAACTAGAAATTAGAGCAAGTAGAATCTAATTGAAATACTAATGAAAATTGCTTTTACCATTTTTATAAAAGAAAAAATATGGTTAAACGAGAAAATCGATTTCATTCTTCTGACCGGCCCAAAGAACCCACTGATTTTTGGTCAAACCAACCAGTCCAGGCCAATTTTTAAAACATTGTTTCAGAGGTGACGTACCCTTATTTGCTCGGAGTATTGTTCAATGAGAATATCGGCATATTGTTCAGGCGAGTATTGGCGGCCGGTTGTGTAGTAAAGAGGCATAAAATAATTGTTGAGATAGTCATTGCTGCCAACTCCAATAGAGTATATGCACTTGCTCAAGTAATTTGCAGCAGAGTCTTCATCCCCCAATATGTCCACCACTTGTGCAACTGTGTTCTTGTAGTTATTTACTTGCCCAGTAAAATCAATTCTAGCACCCTAAAGAACAACAGTCATGGAAATGGTGTGATTTTATATATATATATATATATATATGATAATGCTAGATTTTGTTGAGTATTAATGTTAAGGAATGAGGGATTAAGTGTTATATATACCAATTGTTGGCCAGTTTCTGATCTGATTCCAGCAGCAGCTGATGCGTAGTTGACTCCTTTGAGTATTTGTTCTCCACGGGCACTGGCGTATGGGGGAATGTAATCGTCGAAGCCTAGAAGTTCAGCTGTGAAAGGCAAATATAGGTCATTTTAAGATTGAATCTTTTACCATTTATGAAGGCTGGAGTGCAATGACCTGATAAATTTTAAACGATCAAATCTAATGCAGATCTTTAAAATTAAAACTTACGGATTTTTATTTTTTATTTTTATATTAATGCAGTCGCTTAAGAAAATAGAAATTTCCTTACCGACGAGTACAAACATTTCTAGCTGGTTAGTAATCCCAGTGAACATAGCTTCTGGCTACACTTGTGGTGTTAGATGATGCCTGACTTCGTCAATCAATATGAAATTCTAAGTTGGACTGCGATATTATCCTACCGACCCTCGTGGTGTTTTCTCCTTGAAAGGTAATGTGAGAACAGAACTATATATAAACTACCGCAAACTCTTCAATTCTACGTAAAACAAGAGTTTGTATCATTATAAGCCTCCCCCAACCCCCTAAACCTAAGTTGAGGGATTCGGGAAGAAGGTCATAATCATCGTTGTCATAGGCCCCCCAGTTGAGGGATTCGGGAAGAGCGACATAATCGTCGTTGTCATAAGTCCCCCAAAGAGGTACATGATTGTCATTTTTATAAGTGATGTCATCTAATGATACTCAAATCGTTAACAAACACGAAAAATTCAACTACACTGAAGTATTGTGCGCTAGCACTAATAGTGAAGCCTTCAGTATGGTTGAATTTTTCACTGTGAAGGCATTTACTCTTAAAAAAACACCTCAAAAGGCGAAGAAGAATAATACATCAAATGCAATTGAACTTTTCACATCTACTGACAAATTCAGGTCATATATATGCAAAGTTATCTCTATGATTCTTGGATCAGACGAAGGGATAGAGCTTACCAATAACATCAACGGTAGTTTTACCATTGGAGAACCTCCCGGTGGGCCCGTCGGGAAAATCAATACCATAAGGCAAGTAATTAGCCCTCGCCAAAGATTGAATGTTATTATTGTTACCATTGTCCACCAACGAGTCACCAAATATGAAGTAACATGGAACTTGAGGCTCCCCCAAAACCCCATAATGGAGATTCACAGCCACAACCACACACAAAACCACCAATCTCCAAAGCCTACTTCCCATTATAAAGTACATAAAGGTAAAGGGAATAATGCAAAAGCAAAATGTAGAATCAGAAAATAAAGAAGTAAAGATGAGCAGTGGGTGGTGTTATGCGTGATGAAATTTAAGGCATCGACACATAGGGGTGTATATATATATATATATATATATTAGAATTTTAGGATAAAAAAGATTAATGCAAACTGGATTGTCCATACAGATATGGAGTTAGTTAGATGCATTAAATTCACGCGGATATAATGTGAGATCTCTACAGTCAATAAACGCAGTGCAGAAAAGGGACATAGTCTTGGTGCAATTAAGCTTCGTTTTGCTACAATGTCTAAATGAAACAGCGACTTAGTTTTAGCAGGCATCATTGTAGAAAAAAAGTACAAATTACAAAAGTATGACCTAGAAGTGCTGTAAAAGATGCGAAAAGAAAGAGTAGATCTTGAAAAATGGAGTTGATGCTCATCAAGAAATGCAGTAAATGAATGAAAACATTGGGGTTTTATATTTTGTGTTTTTGGCTATTTTTATTTTAAACTTAAAAATAAGTTTTTTTCATGTGGACAAGTTCATCATATAGGTGAAGAAAATGATGACAATCATGATTTTTGAATGAAGAAATTAGGACAGAAAACGTATCTTATAAATTATGCCACTTGGGTCCAGAACCAACATCTTATACACGTGATTTACATATTAAAGCATCAAATTACTTAAAGAATAGTACATGATTCTTAAGTAAAATTACCCTAACGAAGAGCTAAGAGTAGGCAAACCATGAGCAAGTTGAGCATGTAAACTGGTTTGACCTTGGCAGAGAGCAGGGCCACCTAGTAGCGTGGGATTTAATGCGAGGTAGATAGCAAAACTACCACCTTTAATGTTCAGACCAACTCATCAGAATAAATCCTAGATGATTAAACACTAAAAATAGTGTTATATTTATGATGAACTTCAAATTCCCATAACCACTGCACATGACAATAGTTTTGTCCAGCTGGGTTTTGGCTTCCTGCCGATGACCCATCAATATATATACACAAATAAAGTAGTTTCAGCCGCCTCAAATCCATGTTTATGAGTTCTGAATATGTATACTTCAAAAATCAAGAGAATCTAACAAAGGATGTGAGCATCAATTTCGTCGATTGCTGAAAAACAATAATGTAGAACGTTTACATGCTTCCATAAGCTGCCTTCGTTGATTGCAGAAAAACAATATGTAGAAGGTTTACAAGCTTCCATAAGCTGCCAAAAAGTTTAACTCACTAACATATAGTGAGCTACAAAAATGCTGCCAGTTAAGAGGTAATTGAGTATAAGGACATTGATGTCGCAAAGATAAGATACTCGATGTAATTCAACTAAGATAGCATTTATTGCACATGTAGTTATAGCTCTGGTGCTGCTGTTCCAATTAAATCAGGAAGTTGAAGAAACAGTAGTAAGCAGTAAGCACACACTGGGGTCCTTCTGCCACAAACGTCAACGCTATGGACAAAGGGAGAAAGATTTGTTGGGATCACAATGAGTATAACTGGATCTCATGCTTCTTTACTGTTTTGTCTGTCCAAGTCACTCTAGCTCAATTTAGCCTGTAAACTGATGAAATTGCAGCTTCAGACCAGAAAATTCACTGCTTCAACTTTAAGAACTTAAACCTTTTTGCCTGCAGTAGAAAACTGCCTCGAACTTAAACCTTTTGCCTGCAGTAGAAAAATGCCTTCCAACTAAACGATTAACTGTTTTTTTACCGCAATCAGGTGTCGGTGTGACAATTGACAATTAACTAAATGTACACGAATGCTTTCTGCATTCTAAAAATGGTCACCCTCCCGTAAGTTTTTCAAAGGTACAGTTCACAATTCAGTCTTGGGAGGAGTGGAGGCATATTGGAGGGCGATGTCTTTCAAAACTTGAAGCAAACCCTTGAGGTCATCAGCACCCAACTCAAGGCAGTCCTGCAGTAAATCACCCTCCAGAATTTCTTGCTGCAGTATTACCACCACTTCCCGCAATGGTCCCTGTCATTTCCATCAACATAACACCATCAGAATCAAAAATACCAAGGCCTCATTTTTCACAACTTAGACCAAGATGCTGATATTTTACACATATAACAAATATTTTCGCCAGTAGAAGGGGATACAGAAAACTAATAAATTGCAAAAATCTATTGTGAACTAAGATCCAGCCTTTTTATTAAATAGTTGGCCCCAATGTTTATAAGAACAAATAATACAGTCCAGCTCATTTCTTTCTACAGCCAAAAGCCCATATCGATTATCAATTAGCGAGAGCAATTATTCAGAGCAAAGGCACGAATTCCTCTTCCACGCTGAACATAAACAATCTGCCTTCTCTATTTTACAATGCAGTTTTTTTACAGCGTGACTCACAGCCCCTTTCTCTTTGTGCCTAGCCTATTTTAGTTGCGCCCATTTCCTGAGTTTGAGCCACTGGACCAGCCGCTGGGCGTAACGACCACCCGTCACTCGAAACAGTTTCAGTTAACACTTCATATTACACGTTTAAGGATTCATATATCCAGCTACTAGTTTAAACATTTTCAGACATCCTGATCCTAGCTAAAGCGAAATTCATCTTAGAAAAATATGCATATTGTACCAAAAGGAAGGCTAAGACCAATCCCAAATGACCATGGACTCCATTCTACTTTGTCTGATTGAAAATAACTTTAGTACATGAGAACACAAGCCAAGTTTCAGTATTAAATATTAAATAAATAAATAAAAACAAAATTATAAAATAAGCAACAGGCATACGGAATTATGGAAAACTTTGAGCAGCCGACCGAAGAGAGACTTCGAAACTCTAAGGGCATCCTTATAATTTCGACTGACCCAAGCCACCCTCTCCGCGTCCGATTGGATCCGATTCAACTCACCAAGAGCCCGTAACAACTCATTCACATCCGATAGCACGCCGCCTAGGGTTTCAAAGGATACCGCGCCTCCCGACGCGTAATTCTTTACATAATCCCATCCCACATTCCAGGCGAACTTGTAGAAGCCCAGGCCCAGCCCACGTTCGAGATTATGGGCCAACTTCCTGGCCCGGGCCGCCCCCTCGAGGTCGCCGCGGGCGGCTCGGAGGGTGGCGACGCGGGAAGTGAGGGAATGGGAGAGAGAAAAGAGGGCCTGATAGTTGGAGAAGGAGAAGGAATGAGAAAGCGAAGAAGACAATAAGAGGAGAGAGAGGAAGAGAAGAGACGGCGGAGTGGTCGGCATTAGGGCTTACAGCTACGGAGAACTGTTTCGACTCGCGGAGTGGTGCTGCGGTGCATAAATCTGTTAATTTAAGCTTTAAGTTCCAGTTCAACTAAAAATATTAAATTCGAATTTTAGGTTATTAACGGTAAGTAATGTTAAGTTGTTGAGAATCGAAATAAAATAAATAAATAAAATCAATTTATACTTCAATACGATTCCAACTTTGTGTGTTGACAGCTCGCTATCTTTTATTGCACACGTGATGAATATACGTAAAAAAGTAAGTACAATTTTATATATATTAAATAACAGTGCACATTTTATGTATTTAATGATTAGAATCTAATTAATATTTTCAATATAATACCTGCATATATAATTTAAGTAAGAAAAAATTTGGTTGTGGATTGTTATTAGAGCAAATTAAAATTAAAAGTAATTTAAAAAACACATGAAAAAATATAATTAAAATAATTATTTTTATCTCTCACGCTTTATATATATAGTATGTGGAGTACATACATAATACAGATATGTATATATGTATATATCATTATATTATTAGTCATTGTTAATATATTTTAGTCATGTTTAAAATATTATTATGTTTACTATATCATACATTTATTAAAAATAAAATCTTAAATTGTCTTTCTTTTCTTTTTTTTCTTTTTTTTCTTTTTTCAGGACATGAATTGGCATAAGGGGTTTCAAACCCCCATATCGAAGATGGTGTCACTTTATCAAAGCATAACGATAAACCTAAACTTATCATTAGTTCATTATGCTTAATGCTTAGTTGTTATTTTTGTTGTTATTGTTATTAAAATCAAATATAATATAGTTAAAATACCTCCCTTTGATGAGGGTGCATTTGGTAAGGTAATGATTTTGTTGAATTGGAGATCAATTGGTCAAGTTTGATTGTTTGAGTTAGTGGGGGTGATTGGATCGAATATAAAACATAGGAAAAGCATGTTAGACTCTCAAAGGTGGCCGTCTGCTATAAATCTCTGATGCAGCACTTGAAGCGAGAGAGCAGGTAAAGATAATGGGTAGTTGAAGGTATTAACTATTAAAAGTATATCTATAGTGTTTATGAAGCTGAATATAAAGCATATTTTAGGATAAGAAAGGGGTCAATAAAGTAGAATTACCCTTCCCAATGGTATGGAAATATGTACTATTCCTTTTCATATTATAGGAAACTTACTAGTCCTTTTGTTTTTTTTTTTGATAGATTTACTAGTCCTTTTGTTGAGCTGACAATAAAGTGTTTGGTTGTCCGATTAGTTGTGCGTTTGTCGCGTGAACAATACTAGGGAATTGGTAAAGAATTTGGTTTGTACAATTGGCACAAGACTAGATTAACATAGGCTTATGGCAACATCAAATAGAGTTTGGTAACCGTTGTATGTCAGTTTGACCAGTTGTTGACTTTATAAAGTCAAGTAGAGTGGCGAGTTTGTTCAATGTTTACATGGCGACACTTGATGAGGTCAATTGCCAAACGTGAAGCTTCAATGTCTGACCAAAGGAAGTTAGGCTCATATCAGCATATGATTGCACCCAATCTAAAGACGACTCTCTTATATCCAATGTTAGATACCCTAGCTGATTGTGGTCAAGATTTAGCTGTCCAAATCGCCACTTCTTACAAGTGGTTAATGTAATTGAGCGTCATGTGACTAGTAACAAAATTGGCATGGGTCAAAGAGATTTGTACCATGTGGTACTCGATCTCTCCCATATCATTGTCTCTATTACTTAATTAAAATGTGACCGTTTTCTTGGTATGTGGATTAGATTCATCCTTAATTAGTTTTCCCCTTTTTATTTTCAATTGTACCATCTATTTTCTCTCCAATTTTATATTGTCTAATTTTTTTATTAGGATATATTTTATAAATTATTTAAATATGTTTGCTTTACATTATTATATATAAATAACATATTTAAAAAAAACAAATAAAATTGAGATGATTAATAGTATAGTTCAAGAATGAAATGAAGATGATAAAAAAATAAAATGTGAAGAGAGACTATGGAAGGAAGGAAAAAAAAAAAGGAATATGTACTTTTTTTGGTATTTTTTGTTTATATAGAATTAAATCAATTAATATATTAAAAAGTATACAATCAACATATATACTTATATTTTATGGACGACCATTTGTTGCATGTATGTCAATGTAGACAATACACGATAATATGCATGTATGATTGTAAAATTATGATGACAATATTAAGTTGTAGGTGTTGCAAAATTAATTAATTATAGTAATATAAATATGTAATAATAGAAGTATTTTACGGGTCTCTCAAAAAGAAGATCAAATATTTTACGGAAAATCATATAAAGCACATTAAATTAAATTAACCAATGTTATATAAAAAAAAGTACAAATATTTATATTTTCCTCTTCTTCTTCATCAGGCATTTTGTCAATAGTCCCAAAGGCCATGATATCTACCAAAAATCCAATCAAATAACAATTCATTAAAAAAAAAATTAATTAGATAACAAGATAATCAAGAAACTACTATAAACTATCAATATATAGAGATTGTAAAAAAATACTCTTTAACCATCTTCGACCTCCTTCCTAACTTTTTTTCCATAATACATGGGTTTTTAAGAACAATGACATTTTGGGATTTAGAGTGAGGTTTTAATTTACACTTTTATTTTACTATTTTAATTCTTAGGTACTAAATAGAGTTTTAGATCGAGTAATTGGGTTTCAAACTATGAAACCTGATACCTAAATTAATTGTGTCTGATTATCTGTTCGACCCACCTAAATTCATTGATTTGGATCATATTTTTCAACTTGATGGAATGAAAAATATCATAAATGCGTACTAATTAGTCCTAAATTCTTATGGTACCACAATAGTACATTTGTGGGTTCCATATATACGACCCACATCAAACTTCATAATCCTTCAACATTAATTGCTTAATTTCCAATTCTACTAAAATTTAAAAAAAAAAAAAATCATGAATATGATCACACTCCTTATTCGTATCAAGAATATGATGACACCAACTTCAACACGGTTAACTTTCCATTTCCAACCTCAAAAAATCAAGGAAGAGATCCTCTATTTCAAAATGGTGTTTCATCTCCTATTCTATACTTTAAATACATGCCACGTGTATTAAATATTTCCTTATAAAAATATTTAGTAATAAATACAATACACGTGGCATGTAGTTAAAGGCATGGAATAGGAGATGAAACATCATTTGGAATAGGAGATCCTGTCCCAAAAATCATGAATCACAAATTATGCCTGTTAGAATCAATATCAGAAAATCTTGAAGATACGCCAAATTCCCAAATATCCTGTCCAACGTGCACGTTTTAGTATCTTACAAACGCTCCTTTTGGCATGATCTTTCTTTGGAAACCGACTAATCAAGAAACTATCATTTATTTATTTATTTTCCTTCATCTTTTTCACAACGGACACAATATTTATATTGGGCTGCCAACCCACCTGTGGCAGAAATTTGCATGGCGAAATAGTGAAAAAGCTGTGTGACGATCATAATTCCAAAGATTCAGTAATTACAAGTCAGTAGTAACCTGCTGTTCTCTATCTCTTTATTACTCTCTTGCTTTTATATGGGTAGACAAATCTGCAGATTGACACATATAATCAAGAATTTTTTTTTTTTTTCGTCTATCCTTATTAGCCACGCACATTCTCCAAAAATATCCCCATATTTTTGCCAACTTGCATTCTCGTCTCTATGTGGAGTGTCGTCATAGTTCGAGAAACATGTTTTTATGAGAAAATCGATTATTGTGGAGTGTGACAGAGAAGATGGAACCGCCTCAAGGACACAGCATTTCACATAACAACCTGGTGAAACCCTCTGTCCCTTTTGATTGATTTTCTTTTTGCTTTTCTATCTAATTCTCTAGTTTCTTGATAAGATATTTTTAAGATTTTTTTGTTTCGAGAATTTGTTGGAGTTTCATGATTGTTTTCTCAATCTGCTAAATTTGTTTCCCATTAGGTCTGTGATAATTTTCCTTTCCCTTTCTGATTTGGGTTGTAAAATAATGTATAAGAATCAGCTGAACATTAGGATCCAAAAACAAGTAGTGGATAAAAGGAATAATATATGAGCGTGCATGAGTGCTTTTTCTTCCTTTTTTTTCTTTGTTGGTTGTATGGAATGATTTGCTGGAAAAATTTAGAGTACGTTAGTACATTGACTGCCAGTTGATATCTGTTCCTGTTCACAACTGACTGAAATTGGAGTATATTAGTTTGGTTTTCATCTCAATTTGTTCAGTACCTCTGTTTCACTTCACTTTGATTTTAATTGTCAATTCGATCAACTTTCACTCAAAGATTTCGTTGATCACAAAAGATTAGTCCATCTTTCCTTTTGTGAACTATGTTCTCATTCTATTATTTCTTAAGATTCATTATGATGATGTCAGTAGGCAGGTCCAATTTGCATGAATTAGTGCCGGATAATATCTAAGTTGCTTCCACCTTCTTGGAGTCATTACTTTTCTTTAACTATTCAACCATTATGATTGGTTACTCTCCTTTTGCCTTTTCGACGGATATTTATTGATTAAAGTAATGAATTAAGGAAAGAGATTTAGGGACCTTTATCGACACATGGTCATATTGGCTTAATCGGCTGAATCTTGAGAATTAATACATTCTTTTATATAAACAAATCCCAAATATATTGGCCAATTGAATTAGGAAAAATGGCTGCTGATATTTGAATAGTTAGAGTGATTGCGTCCTCCAGTTTGAACAATTGTCCGGACTGATTTGAGTTTATTCAGATAATTTGATATTCAAAGTATTGGAGTTACTACTTCTGCTGCAGGATGAATTACTCATGCAATCTACATCTGCCATTCCCACAAGTAGACTGGAAAGACTTTTAAGAGAAAGAGAGCTAAGAAGGTCCACCAGATCTTCTCATTCTAATGAAGAATCGAGAGACAGTAATGGGGATGCGGACATGTCTATAAGCATAAATGACCTATATGTACCTGATGGTGAGAGGGGAAATCGGGAGGAAGAGTTCTTTGAAGGGAATGCTTCAGTAAAACATCTCATGGATGGCTGTGAGAGACAGGATGCTCGAGTCCCCAAACAAAGGTTACTGGTCGTAGCGAACCGGCTCCCCGTTTCTGCAATTAGGAAGAGTGAAGACTCATGGGCTCTTGAAATAAGCGTCGGAGGCCTAGTTAGTGCTCTTTTGGGTAAGAACTCAATATCGATGTTTATATTCATCAGTAACAGTTTGCTAATTGTGCTGCCTATGCTTTACTATTTATGTAGTTGTGTTGAACAATAATTTGCTTTTCTATTTTAACCACACAGTTGTGAATTCTTTCTCTGGTGAGTGTTAGAATTTGCCTTTCCTCTTAAAGGTATCAATGAGTTTGAAGCCAGATGGATAGGGTGGGCTGGTGTAAATGTTCCCGATGAAGTCGGACAGAGGTCGCTAACTAAAGCTCTGTCTGAAAAGGTTTGTTGACTCTGTTTCATAAGAAGTGTTATCGATTTCTAATATTTCAAGATATTCTTCAAAGTATTTTAATTGCATTTACTGCTTTATGTTAAAGGACAAACTAATGTCTGAGACTCATTTTCGACCAACTGCAGCGGTGCATCCCTGTGTTCCTTGATGAAGAAACTGTCCACCAATACTACAATGGCTACTGTAACAACATATTGTGGCCTCTTTTCCACTATCTCGGGCTTCCACAGGAAGATCGCCTTGCAACCACTCGCAGCTTCCAGTCTCAATTTGCCGCCTACAAGAAAGCAAACCAGATGTTTGCTGATGTTGTAAATGAGCATTACAGAGACGGTGATGTTGTCTGGTGCCATGATTATCATTTAATGTTTCTTCCAAAATGCCTTAAAGAGCATAACAACAAAATGAAAGTTGGTTGGTTTCTCCACACGCCTTTCCCCTCCTCTGAAATTCATCGGACATTACCGTCAAGATCAGAACTGTTAAGATCGGTTCTTGCTGCTGATTTAGTTGGGTGGGTCCCTGGTTATTTGGTGAGATAGTTTCTGTCATATTCTTCATAAATTATTAGGATTTTGATTCATGTGCTGATGTTTCCTCTCAGATTCCACACATATGATTATGCAAGACATTTCGTAAGTGCCTGCACTCGTATTCTGGGGCTTGAAGGCACACCTGATGGTGTAGAAGATCAAGGAAAGCTTACTCGTGTGGCTGCGGTATACTGGAAAGCTAGAATTTTTCTTGTTTTACACCTCACACTTGCAATAGAATTACAGTTCACATCATATCATGGAATTATTAATACTAATTTCATATGGACTTCTGATTTACAGTTTCCCATTGGTATAGATTCTGATCGGTTCATTCGAGCTCTTGACCTTTCTCAAGTGAAGGATCACATCAAAGAATTGAAAGAGAGGTTTGCCGGGAGAAAGGTAAATATGACATATGAAGAATATATATTTGACATTAAAGGTAAAGATATATTTGACATTCTTGGCTTATTATGTGGAATTTCGTCGTTGAACTAGACAATAAATGAATCAGAAAAAGAATAGAAACTTTCTTATTTGATTCAAGTATTTTTGCGACCTTATACGTAGACTTATCAAATGATATGATACTATGTTGTTATCTGAATACTTTCATGTTCAAAGTATTTTATATTAGAGTCAAGTAATTTGTGTTTCCTTGTCTATTCATTGAAAGTATGATTCTTGTCTTCATAACTATAAGATAATGCTACAGACTGAAACACTGAGAAGAAAAACAGTAAAATACCTTTTTTATTTTTTATTTTTTATTTTTTTGTCTCGATCTCCCTCTTGTCATATATGTTATGTAGAATGTTTCAAAGTAGATTCTTGCCACAGAATGTTAGTTCATTCAAAGAATATGTAGATAATTTCTTGCGAGCCTGGAAACTTGAAGCTGGCAATGTCTTTCATGTAATGTGTTTCCATATCAATTTTATTTGGCACGGAGAAGGGTACTATACCTAACCTGTTGACCTTCAAAATATCAACTGATTGCTTATTGTGAACTCTATTGCTGGCTAACTGTTCCAAAAATTAGACATTGTTGTTGGGAGACATAATGCCCTTGGTCTCTAATTGAGGTTGGGTCTTGGAATTAGCTCTCCTTGGACTGTGTCCAGGTATTGGTTAATTCAGTTCCCAAGTCACTGATACTGCTCGTATACATTTAAACAGGTAATGCTCGGGGTTGACCGTCTGGATATGATCAAGGGAATCCCCCAAAAGATTTTGGCATTTGAAAAGTTCCTTGAAGAAAATCCGATTTGGCGTGACAAGGTAGTTTTAGTACAAATTGCTGTGCCAACGAGGACAGATGTTCCTGAGTGTATGTATCCTCAATCCCAAGCTAAACTTTACTGAAGTAGGTAATTATTATTACCATTATCTTCTCAATCGTTTTCTACTATTTCTATTATTTTTTGGGTTGTATACGTGAGAATAGCATTGGCACCAACAAGATTGCAGCAATTTCAGCTTACCCTCCAGCGATAGAGGAAAGACTTCTTCAGAATAATGGGTCTTATCCCATTGATCTAGTGGAAAGATTTCTTTATTCTCTTTTAATTCTTTCCAATATCATAATTCTTTCTTATCTCTCCTATGAACATTTATTATGGCCTCAGGACCCAAATGGGACTAGACATATGGTTTTAACATGTTGTCGGATGAATCCTTCAATCTTATGCAGCATAAATTTGAATCAATTGCTCCTGTTTTCTGTCTTTTGGTACCAATGTTCGCAATTTTTTAGAGTCCTCTATTTAAAAGCCTTACCTCAACTGCAATGATGCTGAATATGGTTTAACTTTTGTTTTGGTAGTACTGTTTTCGATCTCTCCCTTTCCCCCTTTCAAAAAGATGCATATATGTATGTAGATAATTTGAGGCTTATAATTATTCTTTGTCTCTGGCAGATCAAAGGCTATCGTCCCAAGTTCATGAAATTGTTGGAAGGATAAATGGAAGATTTGGAACCCTTACAGCTGTTCCGATACATCATTTAGTGAGATTGTGTGCCTTTTAACAAACTGATGCTAAAGTCAAATTACATATTGACATTGCTTAGAAATCATCATAACATTATGGAGGCCTTTTTGCTTTATGGTTTTAGAAACTGATTTCCTAGGAAAAATGAATAATTTTTTTAGTTCAATACTAGTTGTTGCACATCTCACCCAGAGTGCAGATCCGTAATCCTGTTAATTTTTTTACCTCATTCCTTGGGGATTGTTTTATTTGTCGTCTCAGTTATGCCTAACTTTTGTTTTAGGTGTACTTGGGAATCTTATTGCATTAAACATAGAAGCGGAAAGTTTTTGCTTAACATAGAGCTTAGAATAGTTCTATATTAGAATGTTTTGTTGTTTTTCTTGTAAATTTTATTTGCACATAGGGTTATCTAATGCAATATACCATTTCTTTACAGGACAGATCTCTTGATTTCCATGCATTATGCGCTCTATATGCTGTCACCGGTACCCATTTTCTTGCTATTCGTCCCTGATTTATCTCTGTAATTGTTTGCTTGCTCTGGAACATACCAGAAAAATGGCTCAATGAAATGCGTAATTCCCATCGTTGAACTTAAGAGGCACTGCAAGTTTCATGATTGTTACATGTTAAGAGAAAAGACAGACCTTGAGAACACAGATGTTATTATAATAGGTTTCTTCCATGATGGAGTTACAGATTGTGCTAACCAATTGCAATATTGTCTAGTAATTTAATTCAAGAGATAATTGCTTGCAACATCGCTGTATATCAAAGAAATTGCTATTGAGTCATGTGACGGCTTTATATCTAATAAGCTTCCATCCTATGTCCATATTACCTTTCAGAAATATTAATCCATCTATTGTCTCATGATTTCATCATTGCACATGTGAATTATATCGATTGTTTCCCTGCTTTTGCTGTTGAACTTTTTCTTTTAGATGTCACGCTAGTAACATCTTTAAGGGACGGAATGAATCTTGTGAGCTATGAGTTTGTGGCGTGCCAAGCTTCAAAAAAGGGGGTTCTCATTCTAAGTGAGGTAACTACGGTAATCTCTTCTCTGAAATGTCAAACGGCTTCAATTCTTTCAAGTGGATGGTTTATGAATTGTTTACTTCTCTTAGCATGTGGATTTGTTAGTTCTTCAGATGTCTGGTGATCCTTCAAACTCCATTCGAAAAGATAGAATCAAGATGCATGGAGTAAATGCTGCTTACTAATATGAGCTAGAAGGGTGATTCGTATCAGTTAATAATTTGTGTTCTTTATTTTGCAGTTTGCTGGTGCAGCACAGTCTCTTGGCGCTGGAGCAATTCTGGTGAACCCTTGGAATGTTACAGAAGTTGCTGCATCAATCGGATATGCTTTGACTATGCCAGCTGATGAAAGAGAAAAACGTCATTGGCATAATTTCACCCATGTTACTACTCACACGTCCCAAGAATGGGCTGAGACTTTTGTAAGGTACATAATAATTGTGATGTTACTGGTGCTGCGTTTAGAGCACACTTCCTACTTTCTGGACATTTTAAGTATTTGCAGTGCTAAAGTATTTCTCTAATTTCTAAACGTTGTTTCTTTCTGGTGTGTAGTGAACTCAATGATACGGTTGTTGAAGCGCAGCTGAGGACCCGACAAATTCCACCTTTACTTCCTACAGAAGAGGCCGTTCAGCATTATTTGCATTCGAATAATCGCTTACTTATTCTGGTATTCATGTTCCTTATATCATTCGACTTATGGATTTTTCTTCCTTTCTTGATTTTTTATATGAGTTACATCATTTGCCATGCAGCTTTGTCCAGCATTTGAAATATTCGAAATTATTCAGTTAATCATATGTCGACAGAAGAAGCTACACACTATTATTATTGTGTTTATCTATGCATGTTGTTGAGCTTAACTTATGCTTAGATTCCTATATCTCTGTCGCAGGGCTTTAATGCAACACTAACGGAACCCGTGGACACTGAAGGAAGAAGAATTGATCAGCTCAAAGAAATAGAGCTTAAGTTGCATCCAGATTTGAAAGGACCCTTGAAAACACTTTGTGATGACCCAAAGACAACAATAATTATCCTTAGTGGAAGCGATAGAAATGTTCTTGACGAGGTTTTCTGCTTTCACATATGAATCACTTTACCATCAGCCCATTCTACTTGTTGACTGATGTATCCTGCAGAATTTTGGAGAATACAATTTGTGGTTGGCAGCAGAGCATGGGATGTTTATGCGTTTTACTACAGGAAATTGGATGACAACAATGCCCGAAAACCTAAATATGGAGTGGGTTGACAGTGTGAAGGTGCATCTTTGATACTCAATGTTTAGAGGATGTTTAGGGTGTTTATAAGTTCTTTAAAACATCTTATAGGATGGAATTTATGAGATGTTATAAAGCATTCGGTTATTTTTTCAATTAGGAGCTTATATGTTCCCGAATATAAGATGTAAGGACTTTTATAAGCTCTTTTAAAAAAGTATGGAGTTCGTAACTTCTTTTTAAGATCTTAACATATCAATTACTAATTTATATTACTAACATCTTATAAGCTCCAACAACATTTGATAATATATATATATATACACACACACACACATAAGAGCTTGTAAGATGTTTTAAATGAGCTAGCCAAGCACCCTCTTAATATGCATTACCTTTATTTTATATAATCCTCATCCCAACTTTCGATTGTTTCAGCATGTATTCGAATATTTTACTGAGAGAACCCCTCGTTCTCATTTTGAGCTTCGTGAGACGTCACTTGTATGGAACTATAAGTATGCAGGTGATTACTGCCTCATCGTAGTAAGTCCTATGTTCTATTGTCAATTATATCCCTTATGTTTTACTGATAACTTGCAACTGTATGCTCAGATGTTGAATTTGGAAAGCTTCAATCAAAGGATCTGCTACAGCACTTGTGGACGGGTCCAATATCAAATGCTTCTGTCGATGTTGTTCAAGGAGCACGATCTGTAGAGGTCCGAGCAGTTGGAGTAACCAAAGTGAGTCCTATGGTAATAAATTTCAGAGTTTCTTTGTAATAAAGAAACACATCCAAATTTTGTTATTGATTCCTCTTCAGGGTGCTGCTATTGATAGAATCTTGGGAGAGATAGTTCATCACAATGAAGTCAAAGCTCCAATTGATTACGTTTTGTGTATTGGACATTTTCTACCTAAGGTGCGTGAGTTTATGTTTCTTCCCAAAGTCAAATTACTTGAAATATGTTGGTGATCAGTATTCACACTTCCACAAGAATAAACCGATATAACATCACACTTATCCCATATCAGAAGAGTTGAAGGCCTTCAAATAGCTTATAAACTATTTCTCGCCTCTCATGGTCCGAAGCCCCTTTCGAGGACAAATTAACACCCCCCACCCCCCGGGAGTGTTGATAGGACGATAACTCATGTAGTTGAACCTTTCATGTCTATGTAGTTGAACCTTTCATGTCTAGTAATGAATTTAGGCGTGATCACATGGCTCTGTTTGAGTGGAGCAACAACCATGTGTCTCTTTCCAAACCCTCAAATGAGTCTTATGATGATATTAAGTCTTATTCCAAAACAAGAAAGCTGTAGGTTTTTAAACAATTTATAACTTGTCCCTCATCTCTTGCTCTTCTAGGAGTCTTTAAGGACTAAACCTTAAACCTCCCGTGATGGCAGGACAATACGTCTATGTGGCTTATGTCTAGCGCCCAACGGGTTTGGCATCATCATATGACACCATATGTTAGAATGATGGTCATGTGCCTCTTCTTAAACTCCTCGACTGTGGGCTTATGGTAATTCTAAGCCTAATCCCACGTCTAAAGAGTTGAGGATCTTAAGATAATTTATTAGTTATGCTCCTTTGTCGCCCGGGTCTTATAAGGATAAAATTCCGAGTCCTGGGAGGATAATTACCCAATTCAACTTTGAATCTTTCACTTGTGGTGAGCATCATCAGTTATGAAATGTTGTGGATGCATATTAAACTAAAATACAACCTGCTTCAATTGCATACGCTAGATTTTTAAATGTTTAGTTTCGTTTTTTCTCCCGTTCTTGTGAGCAACTAATCTTAACAAGTGTAGAAATGTTCTTCCAGGACGAAGACATTTATACATTTTTTGAGCCAGAGCTTCCTGCTGGACCAGCACCTACTACAAGGGCCAGAGTCGGCAACTCTCTCAACAGATTCACCCTGAACTCGACTGGCCTACCGGCATTCCGGCGCAATGCTCCTCCAGCTTTTCCTGGCCCAGAGAAGGGGTCCAACGGCGAAAATTACTTGGGAAATGGGGACTGGTGGTCTAGAATGCGCGATAGAATGGCTATGCATGAGGGCTCATCGGTTCTTGATCTTAAGGGTGACAATTACTTCTCATGTGCTGTGGGCCGTAAGCGCTCAAATGCAAGATATCTTCTGGGATCATCAGCTGAAGTGGTGTCCTTGTTGAAGGAACTAGCAGATTGCAGCAGTAAGTATATGCACTAATCTTATGTTCAGTTATTGGTTCCAAAAAGGGGGAAACTTACTTCATTTGTGCTCTAATCAAGGTGATAAGTAGTTTAGCTTCTGAAAAGTTGGTAAGTCAATTGTTAATTTATTTTTATTTTTTAATTTTTTGTATGATGATAATTTGATCTTTTTATTACTCTGTTTCGATTTTTCGACAGCAGAAAACTTGGAGGGGAGATGTTTGTAATTTTGGAAAAGAAAGATGTAGTTTGTAATTACATCATCTCCCGAGAGGTCCTTGTAATTAACCCTAAGAACTAATAAAGAATCGAATAAGTTCGTGGACTAGTTGCAGTAAGTAGTCAAAATCGAGCAAGAAGCAAGACATTCTTCGTTAAAAATTCTTGCATGCAGTATTCTCTGTCGCGGTCCGAGTGGATATCAATGTCTTAAATATTCTTTTTCAGATGCAAGTAAAGATACATATAACCATAAAGTGTTGAAACTTGACAGAGATAGCCATGATATGCAAAATTTTGACTTGGGCTCTCAAGGTGAGTGACCACTCTAACTTTACTTTTCATTAAGTAATTCTATTTAACTTAATATAAAAGACTGTTTTCCTCTTTTAATTAATGACAATATTGTTCTTTGAGTAAATTTTTTCCCAAAACCTAACATAGTAACAAAATCTTAAAAATATTAGTTAACTTAGGTAATTTGTTTTTTTGTTTGACACAATAAACCTCGTGGTTGTGGAAGTTGATAATATGATATACTCATGTTCCGTGTCTTCATCTTTATATTAGAGTTTTTCTACAATTTCATATCAAATTATACCACATAGGTTTTCACCATTACAAAAAGACTTGATTTGCTAAATATAACACTATATCTGAACATTCCATATAGGTGTATATTATTTTGGGGTTATGGGGGCTAACATTTGACTATGTGAGAGCGACACATGTAAGATGAGAGGCTCATAAATAAATATATAAAAATAAAATGAAAACAATGAATTTATGTGGTATTTAATTCGTGTTTGGTTGTTCTTGATAAGTATCAGCTCAAGAGTTTTTGCCACTATTCGACTATGTAATGGAAAGATAAATTAACAAATCGTTATTTCACGCGTGCTTATTAATTGACACATTTGTCTTAACAAAAAGAATGAAATAATTGACAATCAATTGTAGGATTGCCACAATATGGATCGATTTTACACATTTGGGATAACATTCCATCTTCTAGTACTTGCTAGACCATAGGTGGGATAGTGAACCATTTCTCAATTACCATTCTTTTCTTTGTGATTTTGGATACACTATTTGATATACACAATTAGGACAAATTGTGATATATGATCAAGGCTAATCTCTCATTTGATATATGAGATTAGAGGATCCGGCCTGCTTGAATATACACAAAGCCCACACTATTTTTGTGCTTAGACATAATTTAAATCTCCAGAGAGGATGCGATTATTAATCCATGGGGCTCGACTAGCTACAATTAGTTATCCATTTACTATTTAAACCTCAGATTTACACTGTCTAATTACTCAACGACCTCTAGCACTTCCATGTGCAACTCGAGAGACAAAATTATAGATAGTTGTATCAATCAACATTAATTTACCACACCAAACAAGAGAGTCAGGATTATAATATTTTAGAATATCACACAAAATCTCTCATATCAAATGCTTATGAGATTATTTTGTATATACCTCAATTATTGTTAGACCAGTCTTGAGTGGATTATTTACATACCATATCAAACGAGGCCTATAAAGACTAGCCAAGATTATGACATGTTACATTTGTTAGACGGCAATATGGTAATGGGCCAACAAAAAGATTTGACCACTTTGGTGAAGAAAAAGAAAGAAAGATACACACAATTCCAAAGTACGAAAAAAGAAGACAAAAAATTAAGGGATAATTACCTCAACACCCCCTGAGGTATGGTATAATTACCATTACATCCCCTGAGGTTTGAATAGTTACCATCACACCCCCTAAAAATCTTAAACATTACAAGTAGTCTCCCTAGATAAAGGGGTGTAATTGTAATATATGCATAAGTTAAGGGGGTGTAGTTGTAATACACGCATACGTTCAGGGAGTGTAATTGTAACTATGTATTAACTATACTGTACAGTAGGGGATGTAATGGTAATTAATCAAACCTCAGGGGATGTAATGGTGATTATATCAAACCTCAGGGGGTGTAGAGGTAATTATCCCAAAAATGAAAGAAGAATCATAGGGGGCTTTCCCTAATGCACGCCTTTGGGATAAGAATTTTGGTGGTCCTAATTTTCTTGTGTTACATATCCCGCCCATGTCCTTTAAATCTTAATACCTTACCATACTTAAGAAGTGGCTTCCATTTTCATTAGCCCCTCCCTAATTCCACTTGTCCTAACTACCTAAAATTGGTACAAGAAAAAAGTGCTTTAAAAAGTATTTCATAAAGTAATTTCTACTTGTTGCTCATGAATTTTAACTAAAATCCATTAGAATATAGAATCACCTCATGAGATGCTTTTAGATTTTGTTTCAACTATTTCATAATAAAAGTACTTTATTATGTTTATTTAATAGTGTGAGAATATGTATTATCTTTGAGGACAAGATAGTAATTCAAAAAATTTCAGTTGATGGAAAATCACTTATTTTCTCAAACATTACAATTTTTTGAATTGTTGCCACAAATGCCCTCAACTTTTACTCTTTAATTTTACTACACTCTTCTCAACTTCTATAAATAAAAATCATTTCATTCCATAGCATGTAAACAATGCCAAACGCCCTCATGGTAATATTATTGGTGTCATACAATCCAAATAGTCTTATTCTTGATTCAGCATCCTAATGAGAATTTAACAAGAAAAAAAAAATGTAAAATAAAATTAATAAAATTATTAAAAACAAAAAATCCTGTAATGAAAAATTAGGTATTTGGGGCGAGTGTCTTTCCCAAGATTGGCTTGGTATCTCTTTTAAATTTATCTCCTTATCCTGAAATAGCTTTTTTTTTATCTTGCACAACTTCTTCACTTCCATCAGAATGTTGTGTCAATTCGATTATTCTTTTAAGAAAAGTAAAATTCCCCATGAATTTAGTTTCCATACTTCTTAATTTTTCTAAAATTGTTGATGCATTTAGCACTAGCTAGTTTTCTTTTCGAAACCAATTTAGTTTGAATTGTCAACTCTGCCTTTTGTCGTTTTTCTTCAAGAATTGGAAATAAAATAAATAATTCTATGTAGACATCAAGAGAGCTATTTCCACTTAATTACCCCAAATAATGGTATAATATTCCTCTTCAAACGAAAATCATTTCGATGGTTACAAATTTAGAGCCACTATATTACAAGCTATACTTTACTATTTTCATCTTTCCTAATTTTAATAAAAAATCATTACTTAAATTGTCTAAGTGGAAAATCGATAATTAAGGTAGCCCATCAAACGTAGACCCCTATAGATGATTAACACAAGAGACACCTTTTTTTTTTATTATTATTATTCAATTTTCCCTTGAGGTTTTTTTTTTTTTTAAAAAAAGAAGCAATTACTATACTCAATTAATGCATCAATACATGAATAACAATTAAATATTAATACAATCACAAATATGAAATACCAGTGGAAATCTAACTAGCCATGAGACCTCACAAGTCAGTGATCAGACACCATATCAAACTATACATTTTCGAATATCAAACTCAATATAGCATTTGATTTAAACAACCCTAAACCCCCGTAATTGAAGATTAATCAAAGGATATCTAGATAAAGATTCAAACCAAAGAATATACTCCAAGACAACCCTATAAATATTCAAGCGTATTAGTTCAATATTCTGTGGCCCAATAAAGCTTTTATCTATGGCGAATATTTGTCACTCCTCACTTTCCTTTATTCTTCTTCTTCTCCCTCTCCTGGTTTTATCTTCTCAAAGACAGGTTTAGACCCTTCTTCTAGTTACGTCTAAAATTATATTTTTCAACTCCATTTCTTATGCAGAAGAAGTAATTTTTTCTTTCTTTAATTAGCAGGTTTATATAGTGTACTTTGGAGAGCACAATGGAGAAAAAACATATCAAGAAATAGAAGAAAACCACCATTCATATCTTTTATCTATCAAAGAAACTGAAGAAGATGCAAAATCTTCCCTTGTTTATAGTTACAAAAACAGCATCAACGGCTTTGCTGCACTTCTCACTCCACATGAAGCTTCTATACTATCTGGTAAACAAATTGGGATACTTTTATCAAAGGGTTCTTTTTGTGTGTGTTTGTGTGTGAATTTTGCATATCTGTATGTGTATTATGTGTATCTGTATGTGTAATTAAATTGTTAATGAGGCATTGTCCTAGTGACAAAGTAGACGTCTTATGACCCCAGAGGTCATAAGTTTGCGTCCAACCAATGCGTAGGGCTGTTTTTCAACTATATCATAGCTTTAGAGAATTTTCCATTTTCCATTTCACAGTACTTGGCCGTTTAGAATTCTCTTTGATTTATTGATATATAATGTACCAATTGAATGTATTAACCCAAAAAAAAAATCATGGTGTGATTTTCTTTGAATTAAAACAGAAATGGAGGAAGTGGTTTCGGTGATCCGAAGCCATCCAGGAAAGTATTCATTACACACGACAAGATCATGGGCATTTTCAGGTTTAGAAGAGGGAAGAAAATGGAAGAGTTTGGAGAAGGATGATTTATTGCTGAAATCTAGATACGGTGAAAATGTTATTGTTGGAATGTTAGATAATGGTAAGAAAATAGGTTTTTGTCTCTATTGATTTTACCATTTGTAACTTGTTAAAAATGTCACGGATGCATGTGAATGATTTTTGGTGTTAATCAGGTGCATGGCCAGAGTCTAAAAGCTTTAGTGATGAAGGGATGGGTCCCATACCATCTTCTTGGAAAGGGATTTGCCAATCTGGCGATGCCTTCAACTCATCACATTGTAACAAGTGAGTACACAATTTTCTTGGCTCCTTTGATGCTAAATATAAAATTGTAGATTGAGTTAGTTAGTTACACATAATGGCATATTTGAAATTAAGTGATGGGTCAGCTCGAAGTCGACATAGAGCCCACCAACTGTAGCATGTAATGCATGCAAATGAAATCTCGAGAGGATGTGAAATTGAATAATCACGCCCCTCACTATCTAACATAAAGTCCTCGTAACTTACTGTTATCTCATTATCACTTGAAAGAAATATTGAAATAGGAGGGTATTTAAAGAGATTCACATAGTTGTTATATTATAATCACGAATCAAACAAAAGCAAGAGATTATACTGAAAAAATATACTTCTTTCGGTAGATTATGTAATTTTATTTAAATAATCAATAGGCTTTAATGGCCTAATGTTGGAAAACAAAATGCGGCATTGGTCCATAACTACTGGTCCCATACCATCATATATAGTAAAAGTTTGTCTTGATTGAATATTCAAAATTACTTACATGACGATTACCTTTTTGTATTTTTACTGGCAACATTGGTGTCCTACATTGATGTCGTTACATGCATAGCTTAGTTGGCTTAATTTGTTGTTTTTATGAATTATCGATTGTCATATTTGTCTATTTCAATCAAAACAATGAAATAATTTGACCAACAGTGATTATTTGTGTCTTGTAGCATTGTTGATGACATCTTGTGAACTTGTATCCCTCCAATACCTGCGTACTTTGTTCTTTTCCCGTAGTCTCTGGAACCACCATGACCATATATTGACAGGCTTTTCTATTCTGAGACCTAGGGCAGAGCTGCTTGTTGATTGGAACAGAACTACCAATGAATTGATACACAAATCTTTGACACCTTGATGTTCATGCACATATATATATATATATATACATACGCACACATCTGTAAAGTCATGTGTCACTATAGGAATTTCTATCATTGTATAATGTTTTGATTATATGTTGGTAAATAAGTTATCACGTCGAGACAAATAAGTGCGATCCTATTAAAGTGAGCTCTCTCCATAAATTATTTCCCCATTAAATTGCAAGTCATGATTCGCCTGTATAAAGCTAAAATTGCTAATAATTGTTCGTTGCCATATGACATTAAATTCATTTGAGAGTCTATTGTAAATCATCAAAATTCTAGAGTTTTTGAGCTGACGTTGTTGTGACAGAAGGGTCTTCTTCGAAATTTTTCAAACTACCATTGAAAAATTATAAATTTAGAGGAAAAATATCGACTATTTCCGGCAGATGCGACCTATGTAGGGCTGCGGTGGCTTATCTTCAACTAACATTTTTATCAATCTACATTCGTATGATTAGCTCTATTTTGGTCATGAGGAAAATGACGTATAATTTGTTTATTAATTGTATCTTTAATAAAATGATTATCATGAAATCAGGCTATTTCTATTGGCAAAGCAATTTTCATATTAAACTTGGCTGTGGTTTTTATTTTTATTTTTTCCCCCCATTAAACTTGACTTGTCATAACCTATTTTCAGGAAGATTATTGGTGCCCGATATTACATCAAGGGCTACGAAGCATACTACGGTCCTCTCAACAGAACACTCGATTATCTCTCCCCTCGAGACAAGGACGGGCATGGGACCCACACGGCGTCAACCGTCGGTGGCCGGAGGGTTAAAAATGCCTCCGCCCTGGGAGGCTTCGCACGAGGCACCGCCTCCGGCGGCGCACCGCGGTCTCGCCTCGCCATTTACAAAGTGTGCTGGGCGATTCCCGGCCAAGGCAAAGAAAACGGCAACACATGCTTCGGAGAAGACATGCTCGCCGCCATTGATGACGCCATAGCTGACGGAGTTAACGTGCTGAGCATCTCCATCGGATCCAAAGAATCCACACCCTTCAACCAAGATGGCATAGCAATCGGCGCCCTTCACGCCGTTAAGAAAAACATCGTGGTGGCTTGCAGCGCCGGAAATTCAGGTCCCGCGCCGTCTACCTTGTCCAATCCGGCACCATGGATTATTACTGTCGGCGCAAGTAGCGTAGACAGGATATTTGCATCACCTGTTGTGCTAGGGAATGGGGTGAAAATCATGGTAACTCACCTGTCTATATATTTGCAAAGCTATATTTAATTTATCAAAAGAAGTGAAACTCTATATTTTATTAATAAAACACCAGCCAAACCCTTTTTCGTATGTTTCGTAAAATACTCTTGTGATTTTAGGTATTTTTATATTACTCTTTAAGTGATTAATTAAAGTGATATATTACTCACAGTTCACTACTATCCTTTATATCATTACAATTATATATACAAATATGTTAATTATTTTCTTATTACATGCATATTCTATAATGTGTCCAGGATGATATGTTTTCACATTCTAATGTGATTTTCTTACAGTGCAACTTCCTGTTATCCACTTATCATGAAGTAACTACTATCCACAATCCAAACAAATTATAACTCACTAACTACCCATCTATATCACATATTCTTGCATGCATAAATATATTATATATATGTATATATTAATTATATCCTAATTATATTTTGATGAATGTCTACAGGGCCAATCAGCAACTCCATATAAGTTGGAAAACAAGTTGTACCCATTAGTTTACGCGGGTCAAGTAATCAACCCGGATGTGGCCTCAAACTTATCAGGGTCCAATATATGCTCTTTCCAACTTTCATCTCTTCAACAACAAAAAATAAGTACTACATCTTAACATATCTGGAATTTTGCAGGCAATGTTTACCAGGCTCCCTTTCTCCTGAGAAGGCTAAGGGAAAGATCGTAATGTGTTTCAGAGGAAATGGAACTAGAGTTGGGAAAGGTATGGAGGTAAAAAGAGCTGGAGGAATTGGATTCATCTTAGGAAATGGCGAAGCAAATGGAAATGAAGTAGCAGCTGATGCCCATTTTCTTCCTGCAACTGCCGTCAATTACAAAAATGCTCTAAAAATCCTTAAATACATCTATTCTGCAAAATTACCCAAAGCGTATATCGTACCAGGTAAAACGGTGTTAGACAGCAAACCAGCACCTGTTATGGCTGCTTTCTCCAGCAGAGGCCCCAGCATGATTTCACCCAACATTCTAAAGGTAAATTAAGTCCGGTTCTATATATGGGATAAGTGGGTAGTTTAATGGTAAACTCTCAAACAAATAGAACATAGATTCCATAGGAATGATTGGGAAACCAATCATAAATAGTTCGGTTATGTGCCAGCTAGTTAAAAATGTTTCATCATCTAATTAATTAGACGGATACATGCCAGCTACTAAATACACGCTTTGCTCAACAGCCAGATATCACGGCTCCAGGGCTAAATATATTGGCAGCATGGAGCGAAGCATCTTCTCCAACAAAGTTGGGAGCAGATCATCGGGTTGTCAAGTATAACATCCTGTCTGGAACTTCAATGTCCTGCCCACATATAGGCGGAGCAGCTGCTCTTCTCAAGGCAGTACACCCCCATTGGAGTAGTGCCGCCATAAGATCTGCTCTAGTAACCACTGGTACATATACTTATCACCTAGAACTTAGCAGATTCATCTCCTTGCTTATAATTATTCATCTGAAATCAGATATTTCTACCATGCAGCGGGACTGGCTAACAATGAGGGTAATCCCATAACTGATGCATCCGGTTATCCAGCAGACCCGTTCCAACTCGGGTCTGGTCATTTCAGACCAACAAAAGCAGCAGATCCCGGACTTGTCTACGACGCTTCTTACACAGACTATCTTCTCTTCTTATGCAGCAGTGGAGTTAAGAATCTTGATTCCTCCTTCAAGTGTCCGAAACATTCACCGTCTCAAAGTAATCTCAATTATCCATCACTGGCAATACCCAAACTCAGTGGCACATTTACTGCCGTGAGAACTCTCACGAATGTGGGCAGCAGTAGGAGTGTTTATTTCATCAGCATAATACCTCCACCTGGGATCTCTATAAAAATATGGCCTCCTATGCTGTACTTTAACCAGGTTGGCCAGAAGAGAAGTTTCACCATCACAGTAAAGACAGAAAGTGAAGTTACAGGCACCACTGAGAAGGACATGTATGTATTTGGATGGTATACCTGGTCCGATGGAATCCACAACGTTCGAAGTCCCCTGGCTGTTTCCGTGGCATAGTTTTCTGTTTCTAAGTTTTTGAGATTGTTTTCTGCAAAGCATTTGCCAATATAGATTTTTATGCTATCAATAGCACTCAATACAACTCCATTCCACATCATAGGATAATTTTTACCGAATGAGAACAAATATACATCAACAACATAAAAATCAGGTAAAAGGGAATTATGAATCTTCACTGAATTCAAGAATCCATGGTAATGAAGCAGAAGGTTAATATATGATACCTAGAAACACGTGATGAAACCATCAGTTCTGGTGGAATACACTGGACCCATATTCCAAACCTATTAATCCTCACTTATCAAGTAGGATTAGCTAATTTCAGTCAGTGAATGAAGTTTTTACCCGCACCCTTTCCCCCTTGAAGTGGATGTATTTCCATTTACCACCATATTTCTTCATAACCAGTCTCTGTTTGTCCTCTTGACCTACCACCTCAAAGGCTCGTGCAACTCTTCTAACAGTATCTTCATCTGGTTTCACCCCTAACTCCTCCATGTCAGCAAATACCTGATATTTTATAACCAGAGAAGAAATTTCAACACGACATCTGTACTAGTTCATTAAAAGAGCGGGTTCATCATACGGAAGGAAGAAACGTAAAACACCTGTACAAATATCTGCTTCAGAAAGTAAGTTTTAAAGGTTGCAATTAGGAAACAATCACCTCGATAACCTTATCTGGCACATTATGATGGTCACACAAGGATATCATCCTGGAAAACAGCCTTTTTGAAATAGAGCGATTGTGTGAATGCAAAATTATGTTCCATAATATTTCTGCTTCATCTACTCTTCTTTCCATGTCAAATGCCAGTAGAAGACAGTCATAGGTTGCCATTGTTGCTCCCTGACCTTTGCTCAACATCCACTTGGCCACCTGATCCATAGAATGACATCAGTGAAACCCAAATGCCATAAGTAATTAGCACAAATTCAATGAATGGGGCTATCAATCATGAAGGAATGCTGATATAAATAAACATGATGAATCCAGAGTCAATGGATGTCTCAAATATGAGGAAAAAAATTCTGCAGAATGTCTATCAACCAAATTGTTTTATTAACCGACTTCCTGACATTTGCACATATATTTCAGTACATTTCAAGAGAGTATGCATAAACATCAGTGACACTTAACCATAAAAGTCACCTCCCTAGAGTCGAAACACTTATCCTGAAAAATTTAGCAAGCTCATGTCACTAAATCATATTCCTAGATATTCCCTCTCAGGTATGCTGATTTATATATACATATATATATATATATATATTTACAGCACAGCTAAAGTCTAGGATGATTGGAGCTTGCATTAATATGAAGTTCAATGAAATATTAATCATAGAAAGCTTAATAATTTGCATGGAACAATTTATAGTCCACCAGTTCAAAGTAATAGTAATCATTTCCACAATGTAATTTACACATCACACGAGCGCCAGACAATACAAGATTTTGAAAGCTTTGTACTTGAATGATGCGTTTCCACTGATTCCTCTTCCTTAAGATTCTTAAAGCCT
>JACFYI010002397.1:340328-352521 GCA_014898755.1 Handroanthus guayacan
GGGGTTAATCGCACATTTCAAAAGCTTGGGGGGTGAAGTGCACTGGACCCCAAATGTTGGGGGGTTTAATGCAATTTACCCTTATAATAATATCCCCTATCACTAGAGTCTACGTGGAGTTAATGTTACATATTTTCGTTAAATTTTCCAATTACTGACTAACAGTAGAGGGTTCATTATAATTATCCAAATTTTAGCGGGTATTTTGATAATATGCCAAATCTCACAGGATGTTGAAGTAATTTTCCCTAATTTATATTCCATTTTATAGTTCATTTTATGAATATAACAATGGCCAAGTTCTCCTTTTTTTTTTTGGCAAGAAAATATCATTAAGCCACCCGAACTATAGGGATTTTTGCACTTTGCAACCTAATTAAAAAAAAAGTTTTACTTTATCATCTGAACTTTACAAAATTTTCACTTTGCAACCCAATTGTATTTTCCGATGGACATATTCCATCGATAGATGCCATTGTGTCAAATTTAGAGAAGTTCAAGTAGTAAAGTGAGATTTTTTTTATCTTAATATACACACATGTTCAGTATGCGAATATTTTGGTGGAATATTCTGTTGGACAAAAGTGGTCCTAACCGTGTATGCTTGTGTTATGTGACAAATTTAAAACAAAAATTCAAATACCAAACAATTTATTTGAAACCACTCGCAAGGTCAAATGAATAATAAATTACAAAAAATAACAGGATTATAACAAAAATAGAGTAGAAATTGGCCTACTTGAATATGATGTAAATGAAAAGAATGAATCGAGGCCTGCGTTTGACACAGTTTCCTTAAGACTTTATTCGTCCCTCACACGGTGCTTTAAGGTCTTGACGAACAGTCTCCCAAGATACAACGATTCCACCGGCCAAAGGAAGCACTCCAATTACCCGGTACCACGAACCAAACTTAACTTGAAACTCTTTCTAAATGATTAGTGCAGTGAGTGCTTTGTAGTGTATCATACGAATGCTTTTTCTTGTAGTTTTTGGGTTCTAAGTCATCCTATATATAAGTTGTGATGAATCTCTTAGGAGAGTTGCAACTTCTGACGTATAAATGTGTCCATTAACTCCAATAGACACACGCGACACTTGATTAGCTAAAGGTTATACCTCATTAGCTAAGGTCACACTTGACCAATAAAAGACACAACTTCGTAGTGTAGAAAAATACGTAATCGATGCAATTAATTAATAATTAAATAAAGAGTTATTTTAATACTTATTGATTGCATCGCATCTCAGTGTCTTATAATTTTACTAACTTTAATCTCAATTTTCTCATTCACCAATTGACGAATTTTGATAGATAGATATTCTACAAATATCTTATCAACGATATATTTCTACTCAAGAAATATATTTATCTATTGAGCTAAAATTAGCTTAGTAACTTAGGTCGTTTATCGCAAAATTCTCACATATTCCCCAAAAAAATGTACTATATAAGGTTATAAAGTGAAAATTTTACAAAGTTGAGATGGCAAAGTGAAACGTTTTTTTATTAGGAAGCAAAATGCAAAAAATCCCCATAGTTTGGGTGGCTTAATGATATTTTCTCTATTATAATTTGTTTCTTCCATCAGGTGTATGGCCAGAATCTCAGAGTTTCAATGATCAGGGAATGGATCCTGTTCCAACGTCGTGGAAGGGGGAATGCCAAAGTGGCATTGGTTTTAATTCTTCTAATTGTAATAGGTAGGTCATATAATCTTGCATTACATTATCTTAATATTCCTACAATAACTATCTTTCTTATTAATTTTAATTATTGGAATTTATAAGCAGTAATAATTCTGAATGTGGTCCTCTCGTATATTTAAAAATATAACTTTTTACCATTCTTTGTATAGAATTAGTATTAAGTTAAATGTATATAATCTATAAAAAAGCTATATATAAATTATGCACATAAAAGTTAGTTTTTTAAATTAAATTACGCAGATAGATATCTAGGAAATTATTTTTTGTCATACTTGGCATTATGTTTTGTTTATATACACAATCTAACTAAACATTATTCATTGTCAGAATAATACATTTGTATAAAACTACTATTTATTTTTTTAAATATTATTTGAAATTAGTAGTGGAAGAGTGGTCATTGTTAAAAATAGTAAAAGGTGGAGATAGTTAAAAAATAAAATTAAAATTAATTATGAAATTTGATATGAGAACTATCTTTTGTATTTTTTTTTTATTTAGATAGTATAGACTAATATAAAATTAGAAGGAAAAAATTAAAAATTTTGATTTCCAATTTGGCAGGAAATTAATTGGGGCGCGGTACTATTTGCGTGATTACGAGTCCCGTCACGGACAGGTCCAATCGACAGTGGAGTACCGGTCCCCCAGGGACAGCTCTGGCCACGGCACACACACGGCGTCAACTATCGGCGGCCGGAGAGTTCCCAATGCCGCCGCATTTGGCGGCTTCGGCAATGGCACCGCAAGTGGCGGTGCCCCACTCGTGCGTCTGGCCATATACAAAGTGTGTTGGAATCCCGAAGGGAAGTGCTACGGTGGTGATGTAATGTCGGCTTTCGATGATGCTATCGCAGATGGGGTTCATGTGATCAGCGTCTCCATTGGAAGCAACACGAGCAAACGGTATGACAATGAAGAGAAGGCCATCGGATCGTTGCACGCAGTGAAACAGAATATCGTGGTATCTTTTAGTGCTGGAAACTCTGGTCCGACTCCATCAACGGTGAGCAACATTGCCCCGTGGGTCATCACCGTTGGAGCTAGCAGCATCGACCGAGTGTTTCCAGCGCCAGTGGTGCTTGGAAATGGCATGGTTATAGAGGTTTGCTTCCTTTCAGAGATTTGTTAGAATCCAGATGGTAAAGTATATGGGTTTTGGACAATTATCACCTCATAAATTAAGTTTTGAAATAAGTTAAACCCAAAATCTATTTTCAATATGGTATCAAACTAAACGCATTTCTAATGTTGCACTACCCAGTATTGTTGGGCCTTCCATTTTGTGTTACTCCTTTAGATATCCCTGGAATGCAAAGGTTGTGTTAGAACCTTACATAGGTAAAGTATATAAGTAATGATATCTTTATATGATTTTGGACAATTTTCACTTCATAAGCTAGTTTTTAAGATGAATTAGGCTCTAGATCCATTTTACATTTTCACCCCTCAACTTAAAATGATAGAACTCTTTGCCCTCTAAGACAATTTTTAAAGAAAATTATACATTTGGAGAGCACCTCAAATGAATTTTAGACAAAATATATAGTTAGAGATCCAGCATGTTACTTTAGGGCAACTTATTACATGTGAACTCAAAAATATTTTAAAGGCATTTGACCCCCCAATTTAAAGTCATGGAACAGTTTGCTTCAAAAGTGAATTTATAGGGAAAGTATAGTGCATCCAAGTGAATGTTCATATGGAATATAAAGTCGAACTAACATGTATCTTTCAAACGGGCTTTTTCACAAAATATGTTAGTTAAAGAACTAGCATGTGCCTTTTAAATGTTAGTTAAAGAACTATCATGTGCCTTTTAAATGTCTTGAAAAGACATATATCTTTACTTTTTCATCTTTTTGCTAATAGTTGAATAAATAAATTTTGAGTGTAAAGAGAGAAAAACTAATAAGGAGATGTTATATGATAAGGCATATAAAGTTACACATCAGTAGCTTGACTTTCATTTGAAAAATCAACAAAGTAATTTGGTGATTTTTCAATTGAGGGGATAATGTGTTTTTCATATTATTTTTAAAATAATGTATCAAAACAAATAAATCTATGGGAGTCAAGTGTTTTGTACCAATCAATTTGTTACATTACAAGTCAATCAACTTCGAAGTAATTCTTCTTGGGTGATTGACTGCACCAGGGACAATCAATTACTCCATTTCAGAGGAGGATGTATCCTCTTGTTAATGCTTCACAAGTAGAAATCCCAGGCAGCACGACCAACATAACTACAGGGTTCGTTCTTACACTCTTCTCATTGTAGAAAAACATGGTATTAGCCATAAAAAATTAAATTATAGCATGAAGATCGTTTTTGTCTTTATTGATATATTTTAATCGACAACAATTTTGTCAGACAGTGATACGAAATTGCACTTTAAATGTCACTATTAACAATTAGTGAAACATGTACAATTGCGACATGTTTAACTAGCAATCAACAGTGACAACCTTAAGACCCAGTCGCTAATTTCCCTCCATTCTTTTCTTCCTCTCTCTTTCATTGATCCGACACAAATTGTAATTTCCCTTGTAATAGAATAGAAACTTATCTTACAATCTTTCCACTAATATTTTCAGCCTATGCTACAACGGTACGCTCTCACCAGCGCTTGTGAGAGGAAAAGCAGTTTTCTGTAGGTTGGGAGGCACTTCCCAAGCATTAGAAGTACAAAAAGCAGATGGCGCAGCAGCAGTGCTTGGGAACCTACGCGATGGAATAGGAGTACAGGTCACGCCTTTTGTGATTCCTGGAGTTGTTATCCTTCGTAATGATATAAACAGGATGTACAATTATATTGCACCCAATACAGCAGCAACCGTGACTTTGCCTCCAGCAACTACTTCAATAGGAGCCAAGCCAGCTCCATTCATGGCTTCTTTCTCCTCCAAAGGCCCCAACATTATCGAGCCCAATATTCTGAAGGTAGCAGGGCAAAGTCATCTTGTACCATTTTTTATTTTTTTTTATGTCCGAAAATATGGTATTGATTTATCAGTAATTTTTGGGGATTTGATACAATTTGCAGCCTGATATTACTGCACCGGGATTTAATATATTGGCAGCTTGGACCGAGGCATTTTCTCCCCTTAAGTATAATATCATTTCTGGAACATCCATGTCTTGCCCTCATGTCGCAGCTGTAGCTGCACTCCTCAAGGCCATACATCCTAATTGGAGCAGCGCCGCTATAAGATCCGCCATTATGACCACTGGTACGTTACAAATACTTTCAGAGTGCAATCAAACCGAGCCAATTTATGAATCATGAGCAAGGCTCAAGCTAACTCAATTAAGTTCGAGCCATTTCGATTTTGATCCAATCTAAATTAAACCTATTTGCCTCAGGCCGAGCTAAATTAAACTCCTATTTTGCCTTAAGCCTATTTCAAATCATTTGTGTCTAAGCTTATGGCTTTGCGAGTCTATGTATAATTTTAATATTTTCTTATATTATTAAAATATATTATATCACCAATAATCAATATATATTATAGGATTAATTACATCTCACTACCCTCTAAGATTGTGAAACTACCAACCACTATTCTCATTGTTTGAAAATTACAAATTAACCCCCATAAGTTTACAAAATTACTAATCATCCATTTCGATAGATTTTTTTGCCGAAAACTACTGATATCCTCCAAGTTTTTCATTGCACTAACTACCCATTATTACTCTGTACTTGGTTGTTGTGATTTTACAGATTAAAATTGGAGAACGTCATCAGTTTTTAGTCAAAAAACCTAATGAAATTGATGATTTGGTAATTTTATAAACTTATGGAGGCTAATTTGTAATTTTCAAACCACGAGGGTAGTACTTAGTAATTTCACAATCTCAAATGGTAGTCAAATGTAATTAACCCTATATTATAATAATAATTCACATTATCAACTATAATTTGAACTAAATTAAATTATATCTTGTATTTATTAAATTAAAATTTTCAATTTGGGTTCGAGCTTGCAGTAATTAATAATCAAGAGCTCATTTTAAAAGAAAAGTGACTTCAGTTAAGTAGAACTAAAGATTTAATCAAAATGAGCTCGAATTCATCAAATTAGACTTATTGAATTCTACCTCAACTTAGAGCCTTTATATATACATATATTTTATAAATACATATATATTTCAAACTCAAGTTCTAATTTTTTCATGAGTTAAATACAAATTACCTCATGTATTGTGTCTAATTGGCGATTTCCCCCCTGATTGTAAAAAATTGGCAAAATTTCCCCTGTATTTTGCAAAATCATACTGAAACTCCTTGGTGTTGAGATTATTTTAGTATGATTTTGTAAAATATAAGGAAGATTTTGCCAATTTTTTATAATAAGGGGAACCGCCAATTCAACATAATATAAGGGCAAACTTGTATTTAACCCTTTTTTCCTGGGATCTGAATGCCAACAATTGCTAAATTTATTTTATTTTATTATTATTATTATTATTTTTCTTTGGCTCTTGCAGCAAAGCAAACAAACAACTTGGGCAACCCAGTAACAGACGCACTATTAAACCCTGCAACACCTTTCGAATACGGGTCGGGCCACATTCAACCATCAAAAGCAGCTGAGCCGGGACTCGTATACGATGCTTCTTACAGTGATTATCTTCTCTTCCTCTGCAGAACCATTGGCAATTCACTGGATACATCTTTCCCCTGTCCCCCAGTTGCGCCTTCGCCCAGCGCTTTAAACTATCCGTCGCTCGCCATTGCTAACCTGAGAGGGACGATGACGGTAACCAGAAATGTCACCAACGTAGGCCCGGAAACGTCGTCGTATTCAGTGACGATTATTGAGCCGTCGGGTTTCTCAGTTAGAATCTCGCCGACGAGATTGAACTTCAATGCGGTTGGGCAAACGCTGAGCTTTGGTATTACAGTTCAAGCGCAAAGTACGGCTCGGAGAAATGAATTTGTATTTGGTTCGTATACTTGGAGTGATGGGGCCCATCAAGTTAGAAGCCCCATTGCTGTGTCGGCGGGATAATGATACTTGAATGTAGCGACTTTGTAAGTCGTGTTTCTTAGAAAGTCCAACTGCAGGGGCCACTGAAATGTAAATGCGGTAAGCATAATACTTAATATGGTATAATAATGGAACCCATATATATAATAAGGATAATAAGATACATACTTCTCATCTTGTATCCGGGGCTATGAATAAATAAATTGCGTTACATTACTATAATTTACAATAATAAACATCACTATAAAAAATTTGAATAATTACTACAGGTAAAAACTAATATTAATGAAAAAAATAAGTTGCGGAAAGTTATTTCCTATGGTTTCATTAAAACAATAATACGTGATTTCTGTAAGTGTAGCAGAAAAGTCACTATGGCGTATAATTGTGGTGATATTTTCACCTCAGTGTAGTCATGGTAAATTATGCTTTTTGGTAAATAATAATAATAATAATAATAATAATAATAATTTTATAATGCATACAGACATCTAGATGATAAAGTAGCTTGAATCTTCCAATCTAATAGTTAAATATACATGTATTTATGAAATTAAGTAAGTAATATATTGGGATATAAAAATTAAAGTGAGCACCATAGGCAAACGTTGGCGTAGATTAAATTAAATTTGTTTTAAATTACATTTAATTTAAAATGTTAATCTCCACCTTAAATCTAATTATTTACATAAGTATATTGTCTTTTGAGCTCCTTCCTTTTGATTAACGGGTCAACAAGAAATTCATTAACAGCGCACTGCGTATATATACATATTGCGCTGTCCAAATGACCAAATCATTTCAAATAAAAGAATGCTTAATTAACGTTGTCAGACATTTTCAAAAATTAATTCGGTTGCTAGTGACTGATCAATTATCAATATTAAAATGACTTTTGCAAATAACCTTTTGTTCTTTTCTAAGTAATTTTAATTAAGAAATATATATATATATATTTATATATCTCACGGCCGCTTGTCAATTTTATTGCACACTACCAAAACCTAGGAATCCAAGCGAAAAATTGTTAGAAGACCATATTTTGTAACGGATGCCTAATTTTTTAGCAGTGACATTGATTAATTTCCTTATCATATGATCCCTCTAACGAATTTGACATCCTAAATCAAGAGGTATATATTGTTCACATTGAAGATCACAGTGCAAAAAGAACATCAGTTGAGATCGAAAATAATCATTTCTCATTCCTGACATCTGTTAAGAACTCAGAAGAAGAAGCAAAAGATTCACTTCTGTGCAGTTACAAGAAATTTATCTATGGCTTCTCGGCGTTGCTCACTCCAGATGAAGCTGATAAGTTATCTGGCAAACTTTTTAGTTTTTACTAATATAACATCAAGAATTTGATAGGTTTATTTCCTGTTTTTAACCTTAATCCCAAACAACTATTTCAGCGGAAATGGATGGAGTGGTTTCAGTAATCAAAAGTGAGCCGATAAGCTACGGAATTCAAAGACGAGGTCGTGGGAATTCACGAACTTACTTGCAGGAGGAAATTCCGGGTTTATTGATCAAGACGAAGCATTATTACACCAAGCGAATTAAGCAAAGGATGTTATATTTGGAGTGATTGATAGTGGTAAGTTAGCATTTGTTCCAAGAAACTATGGCCTTCTAATGAATTACATGATCCGGATAGTGAAATGAGACTATTCGAATAAGTTTATCTGTATGCTCGAAATATATATGAGTTAGAATGAATTAAGTTGAATGATCAAATATGTCAGCGATGGGTCTTAACTCTTAATCTTGAAATTAGAACATATGATTAGGGTCCTTTGTGTTGGTCCTAATAAATGCCATCTGATATTTAAGTTAGTATACGGTCAGAGTTAATAAAAAGGGGTCATAAGTTGTTGTGAAAAGTGATAAATGTGTACCTTCATCAGAGTCAGTTTTGGGATATTTATACTAATCCATTGGTGTTACCCTGTACGGTCCATTCTATGTCGCAGGTTAGGATTTTGACAAGTTAGTAGGATCAAAGATTGTAAAGTTGGGTCTTTTCAAGTGGAATCAATGAGAAAAGATGTAAATCTCTGTAGTATATGCAATTATGCAAAAATGAGAAAAAACGTGAATCATGTAGTGTAATGCAAATATAATTGTCATTAGGAGATTGTGCAATTACAAACATCCTAGTATTATAATAACGATTCTTTAATCAAACATTCTTTGATGGTTTAGACCTACTCAAGATTTCAATATGTCTCAACCGAAGCCGACTCCATTGGGAAATTGTATTATTATATTGAGACATACATATATATTAACCTTTCTTTAATTCGCATAATTTTTCTTCTGATTGTTTATTTGAGTAGGTGTGTGGCTAGCTAGAGTCAAAAAGTTTTAGTGATGAAGGAATGGAACCCGTTCCATGATCATGGAAAGGAACCTGTCAACCAGGGGTCGCATTCAATTCCTCTCACTACAGTAGGTACTTTTTCTTACAAGAATATATTACCATTCAAATGAAAATTAACTACTTGTAATATTGATCCAAATGTGAACTCGGGATTGATCCTTAGAGATATCCGAGCTGGCTAAATCTCCGAGTCAAGTTGATCTATCTACTAGATTGGCACAAGGTAGGACCTGAAACAAAAGGAAATCATTAGGGTTACCCAAAGTCATTCAACAAAAATCCCCCAGAACTTAAGCTAGTTGTTTATTTGATCAGGGAGCAAGTGGATAACATATTGGATAGTTTACAGTTGTTTGATTTCCAGTCGAGGGTATTTGTAAAGATTATATCAATACAAATGACTTGGATTGATCTAGACTATCTCACTTTTACCAAATGACTGGTTCAAATGCTGCATAATATATAAGATTCAAGTGGGGTTGATTTCAACCCACGTATCCAATTCTGCAAATGCTCATTCCCATTTGACATTTGACCCAGTTTTTAAACAAGCATTTCATATATTCTACCTACTTCCTAACATATAATCTTTTTTTTTTCTTTTTTTTTTTAATAATACCCCACATAAGATCGTAATTAGTAAGGTTAAATGGTAAATTTCCCACAGAAAGTTGATTGGAGCATGATATTACCTCAAAGGATATGAGGCCCGCTATGGCCCCTTAAACGAGACGATCGATTTCCGATCAGCCTGAGATAGGGACGGCCATGGAACCCACACTGCATCCACCGTGGTTGGCCGAAACGTTGCTCACGTCAGAGGGTTTGCTAATGGCACGCTAGCGGCGGTGGCCCACTAGCACGGCTTGCAATTTACAAAGTTTGCTAGGCAATTCCAGGTCAATTCACGATCTTTGAGAGCACATCCCTCAGCGAAGACATGCTCGCCGCCTTTGACGATGCTATAGTCAACTTTCTTCGTACGAGGACGATGGAATTGCCCTTGGTGCGTAGCATGCTGCAAAACGAGACATTGTGGTGGTGGCAAGCTGTGGAAATTCAGGCCCAGCGTTGTCAATGGTGAACAATGTGGCACCCTGGATTGTTTCTGTTGGTGCAAGCAGCATCGATCGAGTATTTAGTTCACCTATTTTGCTTGGAAATGGAATCAAGATTGAGGTAAGATGGTCGTATATCATTTTCATTATCAAGATAAGAATTATGTCATTTGAACTATTCAAATTTCAATACTTTTTTACTTCAATTTTTTGTGACGTTTATCATTCAAATCATACATTTTTCATCACTTAGCTGTATTTGAGTATGTTTAGCAAAATATTCCATTGAGAATCCAATATTCCTAGCTAAATACACCTTTGAGATTTTGTGGCCCACGAGCAATCTTAGGGTATTTTTGTCACTTTATTTGCTAAGACACTCAATCTTCCAATTAGATATATCTGATCTCTAAAATTAGAATTTACCTCACTATATCATAGTTAGTGACAAAAAAACACTACAAAGGTATTGCACACCATTGGAATTTCCATAAAATAATCAACCAGAAATGTTTATACATGGACGTGATTAAAAAGAAATTGCCAAAAATTTTGGGTCGCCAAGTGTGAAAACACGCATAGTTGAAATGACAATAATCTTTTTCTTTCTTATTATTATAATTTTCTTCAAGTTTCTTTTTGCTCTACCTTCGTTCCATAAACAGGGCCAAACTATAACCCCTCATACATCGAGCATGATGCGTCCTCTACTTTAAGCTGGAGATGTCGAAATCCCTGGCACATCAAATAACAACACATCCGGGTAATTAGAATAATTACACATAAATCAAAATAAAAACAAATATACACATTAGAATATTAAAATATTAATCTTAAAAAGGTCAATTAAGAGGGTGTTTGGCTAAGCTTATTTAAAACATCTTATAAGCTTTTTAATCTTAAAAAGGTCAATTAAGAGGGTGTTTGGCTAAGCTTATTTAAAACATCTTATAAGCTCCTACATCTTATAAGATGTTTTTGGAGCTTATAAGATGTTATATCTTATTTTAAAAATAAGTTGTTAAAGTGTTTGGATAAAATAAGACCTTTTAGCTTATAAGATGTTAGCAATGACAATATTGTAATTAAAATGGTTAAAAATAAAGGTGGGTGTTAAGATCTTAAAAATAAGTTAGGAGCTCCTTACTTTTTTAAAAAGAGCTTATAAGCTCCTAACATCTTATTTTTGGGGTTAATAAGATCTTTTTAAAAAAAATTTACCAAACACCTTATGGCATCTTATAAGTTCTCAAACATCTTATAAGATGTTTTTAAGAGCTTATAAGCTCACCCAAACACCCTCTAAGTCCATAAATTGCCATTTTTTATTTCTCCAGGCGATGTCTGTCGGGTACTCTTTCACCACCAGAGCAAGTACGAGGGAAAATAGTATTGTGCTTAAGGAGAGAACGGTTTGGAAGTGAGAAGAGCTGGCGGTCTAGGCATTATTTTACAAAACCCGATCGATGGAATTTCAATATCAGTTGATGCTCATGTACTTCCAAGAACTGCAATATTTTCGAATGATTCCGATATTGTCCTTAATCACATAAAAAGTAATAAGAATGCGACGGCGCGAATCGCTCCGATTAGGACTGTTGTAGGAAATAAGCGTACCCGTTCATGGCTGGCTTCTCCTCCATGGGTCCAAATGCTCTTGACCCCAACATCCCTAAAGTACATTTTGTATATTAATTTTACTATGATTGCCTACAAAATTGCTATATCCAAAGATTTATTGTTAAGAGCTTTAACCGAACATTTGTGATCTTTAATAACTGTAGCAATGGTTGAATAAGAAATTTTTTGTCACGAATTTGAATATTAAATCCAAGGTGTATCTTGTACTAAAAATGTATGAAAAGACGAAAATTTTTGTTAGGATGGGCAACTTTTGCCAAACCAAGTAAATCTGTAGATGAATTTCAGTATTATTTGTGTGATCAAATCTATTGACATAAAACATATATTGACAAAGACAAATCTTGTTGATTAATCATTTTGGCTCTATAATCTATCTAAATAAAGGAAAATCTTGAAT
>JACFYI010002397.1:352621-365459 GCA_014898755.1 Handroanthus guayacan
CCGACAAAACTGTTCAACGACAACAACGTCGTAAAGTATGACATTCTCGCCGGCACCTCCATGTCTTGCCCCCACGTGAGAAAGGATATAAAATCCATTCACGATTTCTCGTCACAATTAGAATGGAAAGGGAATGTATGTTTTATGATATTCTACATTCTAAGAGAAAGAACAAAAATATATATAATATTTTGAACAAATATAAACATGTATGATCATAATAATTGTTCGAACAATCACTAAGAGTGACTGATAGAGTCAAAACATTAAGTGAGTGAATGATATTTCAAGTAGGGCATAAACTTGGTCAGAATATGATAAGATCAGCCATCAAGTCTCCAAATGATTTAAATTTCTGAACAAGATTGTCGGTCCAATTACGTTGATTTTTAAATCACGTCAAAGAAATGAGTGGTGTATGTTATTGTTTAGTGGGCAACAGCATGCTATAATCAAGTATTGAAATTTATTGTCTAACAACTATGTTCATGATTGTTCAATGCAACCACCACATGCTTATTCCTAATTGCAGGCCACTGGCATTTATTAGGAGTTGCTTTAGTTACGCATACATGTGCACATAGCAAATACACAGTAATCACAGTATAAGGCATGAATACATAAACTGTGAGACAGTTTCGAATACAAATTTTACAACTAAGGTACATGCTACAATGTACATGATTCATGAAATTTAAAAGGTACAGAAGTCAGTACACAGTTAATATGTATATTATTTTTCATATGTATAATTTTTATACTTACCTCACAGTCAAGAAACTTTTTGTTATCCCCAACGACATGGCCAGACTATTTTCTCCAAGAACTTCCACATCAAATAAACTCTAATTTCTCTTAAGATAAATTCCTTGATCACATTGATCTTACAGGTCCTTTTTTGGTCCAGATGATTTTCAACATGCGCTCCCCCCGGAGATCGACAAAGCAATTCGTAGCAAACTTGAAGATTTGTCGAGGGCCAACAAGTTTGATTCTTATGATTGTGTATAATGGAATTTCAAGAGCCTCGTGCCTAGTTGGTTGGAGTCTCATGCTGAATTCACAAATTATAAAATAGTTGAAGGAGAGCAAAGATGAAAGAAATGATAATAAGGGAGTTATTCTTATTTCTTGGGGATAATTACAATATCTCTGTAGGACCTCTATTTTTAGGCCCTTTCACAAAACAAGACTCTTACTAGAACTCTATATAATAAGAATTCAAAAGATGTAAGGAATCTGAATTTTAGCAAAACATCAACAATTCAAAAGTCCTTATATACTAAGGTGTTATATCATAGAATGGACATCCACACAAAATCATGTATTTGTAACAATTTCATCATTATCTTTTATAACTACTTTCTTATTATCTTTTAAAATATGGTTATTTTTATTCATACATTCAAAAACTTATCAAAATTATCATCTAAGTTACTCGCACTTTATATATAGTACAAATGTTAAATTGGTCAGAGCCAATAAATTATAGAATAATTCCCCCTTAGAAGAAATAAAATAAGAGAATTTGTAATGGTCATAGTTTGGTTGTTTAAACAAAGGACCACTAAAGTTTGGCTTATCTTTATGAGAAATCGATAAATATTATGAAAATTCGACATATACATCTATTGATGGGTACATATTATGGGTACTTAATTAGTTACGCATTATGTTTGAGGAGTATTGTTTGTGCTAATTTATAATTTATATTATATATATATTTATTTAATTTTTTTTTTTTCTTTTAAGGTTTGAAACATTTTTAAAAAGTGGTACTAGTAAAGGTATGCTTTGATTCACGACAAGTATTAGTAGGGGTGGTCATGATTTTCAAGATTGAATTATATAGAATTGTAGATTTTTTTTTCAAGAAATAAAAAAATTTGTATTAATAAAAATCATACTAAAAATTTTGATATGATATAGATTTTTAAAATATAATACCAAATAAAACCATACAAAACAAGTATAAATATATATATATATGTCCACACACTATGTATTACTTGAATATTCCCCCAAGTTTTCTTTTATAATAATAATGCATTATGTAAGAATCCCCCCGATAAATCATGTTTTGGGACCAAAAAAGAGGCCCAAGATAGGGAAAAAAGTCTAAATTTCTTGTCTATGTTTATTTATTTTTCATCTCTAGTCTTTATATTAATTTCCCTCCAAATCAAGTTTCCAAACTTTCTCACTAAAATCTCAATCCTTTAATAGAACAATCAAAACGTATATGACATCTCAAATGCAAATATTATTTTTAGTATGCATAATTTTAAAATCCAATCTAACACAAAAATTGAATTAACCTGAAAACATATAGAGAACAAAATCTCTTCTTCTGTTTTTTTTCTTCTTATCTTTTACATCTTCATCTGTTATACTTTTAGTCAGCAATGTTAATTTATTATTTTCTTGATGCTTAATTGAATTTCAAAACGTGAGACATTATTTTGTTAATCTTTAACTTTCAAGATTATTTAAAATCCTAATATTACTTCTAATTATAAATAGTGAATAAAAATTAAATAATTTAATATACATACACAAAATTGGGGTTAATTGCACCATACCCTCTGTGAAATTCAAAATGAGCACCATAAACCCTATGATTTTAAAATTAGCACATTAAACCCTGTGAAATTTGAAATTTGTACCATAAACCCTGTGATTTTAAAATTAGCATATTAAACCCTCTTTCTGTTTAATAGAGCCAATTATCCCTTGTCAATATGTAAATTTCGAGTGTTTAGTGTTTTATTTTTAAAAAGACAAGATTTAGTGTGCTAATTTTAAAATCACATGGTTTATGCTGCAAATTTCAAATTTCACAGGGTTTAATGCGCTACTTTTAAAATCATAGGATTTATGGTACTCATTTTGAATATCACAGTGGGGTATCGAATTGAACTGAAATTGTATAATATGAAATATCATATTCATATCAAAAAGTTTGATATTGATATTAAAAGTGTAAAAATCGTACACATTGGAATGATGTAAATTTTATTGCAAAATCGTTAGTACTTCACCCTAGCCGTTTTGACGGCTTCCTATTAAATCCGTTTGTAACTTCTTAGTTGTTATCATCTTTAATTAAAGAGAAAAATAAATAAAATAAAATAAATTATTTCAGTGTTGAAAGAAATGAAATTGGAAGTACAATGTACACTTTCCCATATTTTAACAGTTTGCCAAAAAGTCTATTGTAAGTACCATTCCTATGATGGGCCATATTGTTAATTAAAGGAAATTAAGAGCCCCTTTGTTTGTTCTTCCAAAAGTTATTTGCATTTTTTTGGCTATTTGAAAATTGGAAACAATTTGTTTATCCATTTTTTCATTAGAAATTTTCCTCATTTTTATTTCTATTCATTTCTACACTTATTCAGTATCCTATTATTACATTAATTAAATTCAAGTTTTATTTGAGATAAAGTAATTCGTATCTTTTTAAAATGATTAATATAATTTTTTTTTAAAAAAAATCATGTCTTTTGATACATAACAATTACAAATTAATTACTTTTCATCCTCATAATCATTCTACTAAATATTTTCAAATAAATCATCCAAAGACATTTTCATTTTCACATAAAAATCAATAACTACTTCTTCATATTTTAGAAATGATTGAAACTAAAAATGAAAATGAAAACAGAACCAAATAGGCCCCAAGGGTATGTTTTTGTGGAGTAACGACTGGTTATATCTTAGAATGAACAAATCGTGTCATTTCTTGTCTAGTTAGTGGGGAGAGAATGTGATTTAGAATTATTTTATATACATAATTATAATGGTATTTTTTGGGTATGAAAATAAATTATTTTTATATGTAATTGTCTAGAGATATTTTTTTTTTTTTTTTGCTAATATTTTTAAATATGGATGGGTGTTTTATAAGGGTGATTGATTTGGATTAATTTTCTCCAAATACAAACAAATGCTTGCTTGCAATTCCCAGCCGAAAGTCATTTTGGGTGCAAAAACAAACATACCCTAAATCATTTTTGAAGAAATTACTGTAGCTACAATTCTGGTTTCCGAAATAGTACGACTTAATTGTTAAGTCATCGATTAATTAAACGGTAAATCCACTTTACCCCCCTTACTCACCTTCAATCTCACTTTATCCACATATATTCTCAATTTTGTTTTAATAGTTCAACTCCGTAAAATCTTCTCCCACCAACCAAACACGTTAATTTGGCCCCCTCACATAACATCAACATATTTAAAATAACCCCCATAAAAAGGATATACACATACATATATAATGTAGAAATGAACTGACAAAAATATTATTACTGCAAAAATCGAATTTGTACTAAGATTTCTCAAAGTCATTCGAACGGACCTTCAGATCGATGGTTAAAATCTTGATTAAAATTTCTCAAAGTTATTGGAAGGACCTTTAGATTGTTAGTTTTTTCTTTCTTTCTTTCTTTCTTTTTTTCCTAACTTATTTTTAATATCTTAGGATGCACATTCAATTTTAACCAATTTTAATTACAAAATTTCAATTACTAACATTTTATAAACAAAAGATCTTATTTTATCCAATTTAAAATAAAATCTAACATATTATAAGCTTAATCAAATACCCTCCAAAGCGACTCTAAACATAAACATCGTAGAACAATTTATGTCACTGTCCTTGGAAAAAGTGTTAGTCTAAGGAAAAACAGTGTTAGTCAAACAAGTCCTAAATACCCCACCTTAAAAAATATCCATCCATCGCCACTTCTATATAAGCTGTTACAAAAATGAGCTGAAATAATCACTCAGAAGCAGTTTAAATCATTTATAAATTAGCTCAACCAAAATGAATAATAATCACTTTTCCATTACTTCCCTTCTTCTACTTCTCAATATCCTCTTAGCTTCGGCTGCTGCTCCTCGAAAGGTTTTACATACTTATAATCATTTAATTTATGCTATTATTTTATTTAATGGTGAAATAAATCTAAATGTTGAATATCCAGGTGTATATAGTGTACCTAGGAGAGCATAGTGGGGAGAAAACTATCCAAGATATTGAAGATGATCACCATTCTTATCTGCAATATGTGAAGGGCTCGAAAGAAGAAGCTAAAGCCAGCATTATTTACAGCTACAAACACGTCATAAATGGCTTCTCCGCCTTGCTCACCCCTGAAGAAGCCGCCGCAATATCAGGTGCTAATTGTGCTTATAATAATCTGCTATTACTTATCAGTCCATGATCACAGCTATATATATGTGAGTGTGTATTCTATAATTCCACATTGAAAAAGTGTAAAAGGTTGTGGCCTATTCGTATGACTTTGGACAATTCTCACATCACAAACTAGTTTTTGAGGTTGAGTTAGGTTCAAGATCCATTTTTAACAAATATATATAGTGTGTGTGTATATACATATGCATGCTACTTATAAGCTACAAAGTTATTAAATAAGTTGGTATTCGATTTTGGGCAGAGATGGATGGGGTGATATCAGTGTTCGAAAGCCAAGAAAGAAGGGTTCACACAACAAGATCATGGGATTTCATTAGCTTACTCGAAGCTAATTTTGATCCTACACAAGCCAACGGGGAAGCATTGTTGCGTAGAGCTAACTATGGGAAGGATGTCATTGTTGGAGTACTGGACACGGGTAATTAATATTTTGGATCATCTGTTTTTATATAGAGATAATTATCTCCACGCCCTGAAAATTGACATAATTACCAAAACACTCTTTGGACTTTGGATAATTATCATTACATCCTTTAATGTTAGTTCAGTCGATGGAGAACGTTACCAGCCTATGTAGCATTACAATTATATCAACAATCACTACGTGTAATGTTACATATTTTTGTTAAATTTCCCATCGATGACTAACAGTAGGGGGTTTATGATAATTATCCAAACTTTGATGGGGAATTTTGACAATTAGACCAAATCTCAACGGATGTTGAGTTAATTATCCCAAATTTATATTCCATTTTATAGTTCATTTTATGAATATATCAAAAGCCAAGCTCTTTCTTTTTATTTGTTTTTAAAGGAAAATATTTAAGAATTAATTACCAAATGCCACATTAAAATTTAGCCTGTCCAAAAAGTTTTTCCATATCTTTCAAAATTTATGTACTCTCTGTGGTTAAAAGAGACCTATTAAAATTTATGTATAAGTTACTAACAATAGATGAAACTTACGAGATAGAGACAAGGTAACTAGATAAACATCAACGGAGATTTATAATTTAAAAGATGGAGAGGTTCTTTGTAAACAAACCAAACTTTAAGATGGTTTTGACAACATTTTAGATCTTTTATTCCAATTGTATTGAGTTATTATTCTATGTTTTTATAAGAAAAATATTTAATACATTTTGCATATACTGTATCATGGATTGGGAGATGAAATATGTATTGAGATAGAAAATACTCACCGCTTTGCAAATATATGGCAATCTTTAATTCTAGTCAATTTATTTTAATATATAATGACAATTTATAATGAAAATACAATTTTATTATAATTTGTTTCTTCCATCAGGCGTATGGCCAGAATCTCAGAGTTTCAATGATCAGGGAATGGATCCTGTTCCAACGTCGTGGAAGGGGGAATGCCAAAGCGGCATTGGTTTTAATTCTTCTAATTGTAATAGGTAGATCATACAATCTTGCATCACATTACCTTAATATTCCTACAATAACTATCTTTATTATTAATTTTAATTACTAGAATTTATAAACTCTAATAATTCAGAACATGGTCCTCTCATATATTTAAAAATATAATTTTTTATCACTCTTTCAATAGAATTAGTGATAATTTTATATTATCACTCAATTTTTTGTCATTTATGTTATATGTTTTTGTAGTGTACATAAATTAATATTAAGTTAAATATATATAATCTATAAAAAATGTATATAAAAATTATGCATGTAAAAGTTAGTTTTTAAATTAAATTACGCAAATAGATATCTAGGAAATTATTTTTTGTCATACTTGGCGTTATGTTTTGTTTATGGACAAAAAAACTAAATATTGTTCATTGTCAGAATAATACATTTTTATAAAACTATTATTTAGTTTTTTAAATATTATTTGAACTAAGTAGTGGAAGAATAGTTGTTGTTAAAAATAATAAGGGTAGAGTTAGTTAAAGAATAAAATTGAAATTAATTATGAAATTTGGCAAGAGAACTACCTTTTGTACTTTTTATTTATTTATTTAGATAGTATAGATGAATATTAAATTAGAAGGAAAAAATTAAAAATTTTGTTTTCTAATTTTGCAGGAAATTAATTGGGGCCCGATACTATTTGGGTAATTATGAGTCCATTTACGGACGGGTCCAACTGCCAGTGGATTATCGATCCTCTAGGGACAGCTTCGGCCACGGCACACACACGGCGTCCACCATCGGCGGCCGGAGAGTTCCCAATGCCGCTGCATTTGGCGGCTTCGGCTACGGCACCGCAACTGGCGGTGCCCCACTCGTGCGTCTGGCCATATACAAAGTGTGTTGGAATATTCCAGGGATGCCTCCATCGGAAAATAATACTTGCTACGATGGTGATATAATGTCGGCTTTCGATGATGCCATCGCGGACGGGGTTCATGTGATTAGCGTCTCCCTTGGGAGCAACACCAGCATACCGTATGCGGATGATGGCAGCGCCATTGGATCATTGCACGCAGTGAAACGGAATATCGTGGTATCTTTTAGTGCTGGAAACTCTGGTCCGATTCCGTCAACGGTGACCAATATTGCCCCGTGGGTCATCACTGTTGGAGCGAGCAGCATCGATCGGGTGTTTCCATCGCCAGTGGTGCTTGGAAATGGCGTGGTCATAGAGGTTTGCATCCTTTTAAAGATTTGTTAGAATCCAGATGATAAAGTATATGAATTTTGGACAATTGTCACTTTATAAGTTAAGTTTTGAAATGAGTTAAACCCAAAGTCTATTTTTAACATGGTATCAAACCAAACTCATTTCTTATATTGCACTACCCGATATTGTTGAGCCTCCCATTTTGTGTTACTCCTTTAGATATCCCTCGGCATGCGAAGGTTGTGTTAGAACCTCATATTGGTAAAGTATATAAGCAATGATATCTTTATATAATTTTGGATAATCTTCACCTCATGAGCTAGCTTTTAAAATGAATTAGGCTCTAGATCCATTTTACATTTTCACCCCTCAACTTAAAGGGATAGAACTCTTTGCCCTCTAAGAGAATTTTTAAAATAAATTATACAAATGGAGAGTAGCTCGAATGAATTTTAGACAAAATATATGGTTAGAGATCCAGCATGTTGTTTTAGGGCAACTTATTACATGTCAACTCAAAAATATTTTAAAGGCATTTGACCCTCAATTTAAAGTCACTGGACAGTTTGTCACAAGTGAATTTATAGGGAAAGTGTAGTGCATCCAAGTGAATGTTCATATGGAATATAAAGTCCAACTAACATGTAACTTTCAAACGGGGTTTTTTACAAAATATGTTAGTTAAAGAACTTGCATGTGCCTTCTAAATGTCTTGAAAAGACATATATTTTTACTTTTTCATCTTTTCATAGTTGAATAAATAAATTTTGAGTGTAAAGAGAGAAAAATTAATAAGGAGATGTCCTATGATAAGGCATATAAAGTTACATATTAGTAGCTTGACTTTCATTTGAAAAATCAAAAAAGTAATTTGGCGATTTTTTAATTGAGGGGATAATGTGTTTTTCATATTATTTTTAAAATAATGTGTCAACACAAATAAATCTATAGGAGTCAGGTATCTTGTACCAATCACTTTGTTACATTGCAAGTCAATCAAAACTTCGAAATAATTCTTCTTGGGTGATTGACTGCACCAGGGACAATCAATTACTCCATTTGAGTGGAGGACGTATCCTCTTGTTTATGCTTCACAAGTAGAAATCCCAGGCAGCACGACCAGCGGAACTACAGGGTTCGTTCTTGCACTCTTCTCATTGTAGGAAAACATGATATTAGTCATAAAAAATTAAATTTCAATATGAAGATCATTTTTCTCTTTATTAATATATTTTAATTGAGAACAATTTTGTCAAACAGTGATACGAAATTGCACTTTTCATATCATTATTAACAATTAGTGAAACATGTATACTTTTATGAACTAAATTTTGTTTGTCATTAAATCGCAATTGTACATATTTAACTGACAGCCAACAGTGACAACTTAAATACACAGTCGCTAATTTCCCTCCCTTCTTTCTTCATATCTCTTTCATCTGTCCGGCACAAACTGTAATTCTCTTACAATCTGTCCACTAATATTTTCAGCCTATGCTACAACGGTACACTTTCACCACCGCTTGTGAGAGGAAAAGCAGTTTTCTGTTGGGCGGGAGACATTTACCAAGCATTAGAAGTACAAAGAGCAGGTGGCGTAGCAGCAGTGCTTGGGAACTTACGCGATGGAATAGGAGTACAAGGCTCGCCTTATTTGATTCCAGGAACTGTTATCCTTCGTAATGATACAGACAGTATGTACAATTATATTGTATCTAATAGAGCACCAATCGTGACTTTGCCTCCAGCAACTACTTTAATAGGTGCCAAGCCAGCTCCATTCATGGCTTCTTTCTCCTCCAGAGGCCCCAACAATGTCGAGCCCAATATTCTAAAGGTAGTAGGGCAATTCATCTTGTAGCTTTTTTCTATTTTTCATGCGACAAAAACTATGGTATTGATTTATCAGTAATTTTCTTGGATTTGATACAATTTGCAGCCTGATATTACTGCACCGGGACTGAATATATTGGCAGCTTGGAGCGAGGGATCTTCTCCTCTAACCATACCTCAGGACCGACGAGTCGTTAAGTATAACATGGATTCTGGAACATCTATGGCTTGCCCTCATGTCGCAGCTGTAGCTGCACTCCTCAAGGCTATACATCCTAATTGGAGCAGCGCCGCTATAAGATCTGCCATCGTGACCACTGGTATGTTATAAATACTTTCAAAGTGCAATCAAATCGAGCCAACTTATGAGCCAGGAGCAAAGCTCAAGCTAGCTCAATTTGAGTTCAAACTATTTGAATTTTCATTCAATCTAAATCAAACCCTATTTTGCCTCGAGCAAAGCAAAATCAAACTCATATTTTGCCTCAAGCCAATTTCGAGCTTGTAATAATTAATAATCAAGATCTCATTATAAAAGAAATGTGGTTTAGTTAAGTAGGAGTCAAGATTTAATCAAAATGAGCTAGAATTCATAAAATAATATTTATTGAGTTCGACCTCGACTTAGAGCCATATATATATATATATATATAAATTTTAACCAAGACCCGAATACCAAAAAGTGCTGAATTTTTTTGTTCTGTTGCAGCAAAGCAAACAAACAACTTGGGCAACCCAATAACAGACGCACTATTAAACCCTGCAACACCATTCGAATACGGGTCGGGCCACATTCAACCATCAAAAGCCGCCGACCCGGGACTAGTCTACGATGCTTCTTACAATGATTATCTTCTCTTCCTCTGCAGAAGCATTGGTAATTCACTGGATCCATCTTTCCCCTGCCCCCCAGTTGCGCCTTCACCCAACGCTTTAAACTATCCATCTCTCTCCATTGCTAACCTGAGCGGGACGATGACGGTAACCAGAAATGTCACCAACGTAGGCGCGGCAACGTCGTCGTATTCAGTGACGATTAATGAGCCGTCGGGTTTCTCAGTTAGAATCTCGCCGACGAGATTGAATTTCATTGTGATTGGGCAAACGCTGAGCTTTAGTATTACGGTTCAAGCTCAAAGTGCTGCGCGGAGAAATGAATTTGTATTTGGTTCGTATACCTGGAGTGATGGGGTTCATCAAGTTAGAAGCCCTATTGCTGTGTCGGCGGCGTAATGATACTTGAATGTAGCGACTTTGTAAGTCGTGTTCTTAGAAGTGGAGAGGCCAATGAAATGTAAATGGGGTATATACAATACTTCATATTAATGGCACTCGCAGATATAATAAAACAAGATAAGATGCATCCTTCTCATCTTGTATTCGGGGCTATGAATAAATAAATTGTTGCATTACCATAATTTACAATATCAAATGTGCAGACTTCTGGGTCAAAATTCATTTTGACCTCTAAGGTTTCATGCTAATTGCAAAATAGTCCTTATACTTTTAATTTGCTTCAATTTTATCCTTCTAATCACTATTTGGCAATAATTTTCATCCAAAAATAGTAAAATTACCAAAATACCCTTAAACTACATCTTGGGTAAAATTCATTTTTATCCCCGAGCCTTCATTTAATTGCATGATAGTCCTCGAAAATATTAATTGTAACTACATGATAGAACAAATTCTTCATTATACCACACAAATATATAAATACATGTTCTAATATATTTTGAATTTTTATATCCTGGCTTCAATTAAAAATTCTTAATGAACTATTTTTTAATTTATAATGTAGAAAAAAGTATTTAAGAATTTCAAAAATTATAGTGATAAATAAGTACAAAACACACTGAAATTTTAAATATTTAAGTTAAAAGTAATTATTGACTATCAAATATGAAAGAATTTCAACTGTTATAGACAGAGTTAAATAAGTATATCTCCCTTAATTTACATTTAGACATATGTGTATATATTTCATAAAATGAATAGATATATTTCATTAAAATCTTGTATTTTCCTGAATAAAAGCAAATCCATATGATTGTTTTAATTGAAAAATTAAACTAAAAGTTATGTTAATGGAAATATAGTTATCTATGCTATATATAAAGTGTGGGGCCGAGACATAATTATTTTAATTGTATGTTTCCATATGTCATGTCTAAGATATACTTTAATAATTCGCATTAATGATCACCCTCAACACAATAAAAAATCATTAACTTACTTATTTACTTGTTTATATTAAATCATGTGCATATTTGAGTTAAATATATTGATCATATTGTACTTATTAAATACACACAAATCAAGTCTACATTATATCTAATATATATAAAATATATATTAACTATTTTATTCACATGCATCAAGTATATAGTGGATGCTAGTTCAAAATTATCCAAGAGAGCTCAAGATGCACTTTAGATAAACATTTAACTTAAACATAATCTCCTCCTTAAATCTAATTATTTACATAAGTAGATCGTCCTTTGAACTCCTTCCTTTTGATTTGCAGGTCAACAAGAATTCATAAACAGCGTATACATGATCCAAATGACCAAATCATTTCAAATAAAAGAATACTTAATTAACGTTGTCAGACTTTTTCAGAAACCTTAAAACTTAAATATGTTGTTTGTGACTGAATTATCAACATTAAAATGACCTTTTCAAATAACCTGTTGTCTGTTTCTAAGTTACTTTAATTAAGAAATCTGTATGCATCTCACGGCCGCTTGTCAATTTCTAATATTCACTACTAGAAAAACTGTAAATTCCGATGGAAATTCCGACGGATATTTCATCATATCGGTCGGAATTTAGAATTTCCGATGGATTTTTCGACGAACAGAATTCATCGGAAATATGCTCGTTGGAACCACATTCCGATGGAATTTCCGACCGATACTTTTCCGACCAAAATTCCGACGAGCTTTCCGATGACATATGATTCAAGAATTTCCGTCTGATTTTGTCGGTTGGAATTTTTCCGACCGCAATTCCGGCGGATGAAAATGAATTTTATTTTACGTTTTTCCGATGGATAATTGTCCGTCAGAAAATTCCGACGGACAGATCCATCGGAATTAGGCCTTCAACATTTCCGACGAAGCAAAATCCGTCGAACAAATACAAAAATTCCCACGGCCGAATCCGTCGGAATATGG
>JACFYI010002397.1:369537-380162 GCA_014898755.1 Handroanthus guayacan
ATTCCGACGGATTATATCCGTCGGATGTAGCTGAAAAATAAAAAAAATTCTGAACTGTCCAATGAATTTATCCGTCGGACAGATTAAAAAATAAAAATAAAATATATTCGACGGAGATCCGTCGGATCGTTTTCAAAATAGCAAGAAAAAGAAATTATAAATTCATATATCATATTTTCCGATTGATTTTCCGACGGATAACATAATTATATGCACAAATAGTTAGAAATGTTTGTTCCGATGAATTATCCGACGGATTTGTCCGCTGGAAAATTGATTCTTACAATTTTCGCCACCCATGGATATCCATGGGAATATCCGTCGGAATTTTCCGATGGATAGTATCCGTCGGAATAATTCGTCGGAATTTACAGTTTTTCTAGTAGTGATTTTAATTCTATGATCATATGACTAGAAAAAGTAAAATATACACAGGCCCCATATGTATTTATGAAAAAAGTAAAATATACACCGGCCCCATATGTGTTTACCATTGTTGTAGACGATTTCTCCAAGAACAATTCAATCTTAAGAAACTTCCCTTGAAAGATAGACGATGATCAAATGTTAATTTCAACAATTTCTCCAAGAACAATTCAATCTTAAGAAACTTCCCGTGAAAGATGGACGATGGTCAAATGTCAAATGGATTATGACCTTACCTTTCAACAATTGAGGCTGTGTTTTTGACCAAGAAGACTTGAGAATCTTTCTTGAAACTTCAAGCATCAATTGGCCGCCACTTTTTCTTCTATAAATATTGGTATTCATTGATATTGTAATGTAATTTTAGAGAGGCATCAATTAGAGAGAAAAAAGAGAGAAAAAATTATATTTTTGAGAGTGTATTTTTTAGAATAGAAAGAGAGATATTCCAAGGTTGTAGTGCATGAACTTTGGAATAATTTTGTAATATTGTATTTTCAATATATATTAGCCTCCGTTTTTTTATCAATCTCTCTTTCGATTTTATTTCCACACCCAACAATTAGCAATTACTAGCAATATTATCTTTATTATCTTGATTTCAGAGATATTGTGGAAAAGATGAAGCAACATTCCAACATTCCAGCACATGTGATCCTACTCATCATTCTTCATCTCTCAGTTTCCTTAGCCAATCGCCAGGTTCTATCATGTTTATTTCATGAATTTGATTACACACTGCCAAAAACCTAGGAATCAGAGCGAAAGATTGCTAGAAAACTGTGTTTAGTAAAGGATGCTTAGTTTGTTGGCAGTGACACTAATTAATTTCCTTATCATATGATCCCTGTAATGAATTTGAATTCCTAAATCAACAGGTATATATTGTTCGCATTGAAGATCATAGTGAAAAAAGAACATTAGCTGAGAGCGAAAACAATCATTTCTCATTCCTGACATATGTTAAGAACTCTGAAGACGAAGCAAAAAATTCACTTCTGTACAGTTACAAGAACATTATCAATGGCTTCTCGGCGTTGCTCACTCCAGATGAAGCTGATAAGTTATCTGGTAAATATTTTAGTTTTTATTGATATAATATCCAGAATTTGACAGGTTTATTGACTGTTTTTCACCTTAATCCCTAATCAACTATTTGAATAGAAATGGATGGAGTGGTTTCAGTAATCAAAAGTGAGCCAATGAGCTACAGAATTCAAACGACGAGGTCGTGGGAATTCACGAACTTGCTTGCAGGAGGAAATTCTGGGTTTATCGATCAAGATGAAGCATTATTACAACAGGCGAATTATGGAAAGGATGTTATAGTTGGAGTGATTGATACTGGTAAGTTAGCATTTGTTTCAAGAAACATGTGTATTATTTCAAGGAGACTATTTGAATCAATTTATTTGTATACTGAAATAGCTAGGGGTTAGGATGAATTAGGTTGACTGATCGAATATGTCAGCGATGGATCTTAACTCTTAATCCTAAAATCGAGACATATAGCTAGGATCTTTTGTGTTGATCCTAATAAAGACCATCCGATATTTAAGTCAGTACGACCAGAGTTAATAAAAAGAAGTCAAAAGTTATTGTGAAAAATGATAAACGTGTATCTTCATTAGAGTCAGTTTTGGCCTTTTAGAATATCTATACTATTCCGCTGGCATTACCCCTGGGCCATCCTATGTGGCAAGTTAGGATTTTTACAGGTTAGGATCTAAGATTGTAAAGTTGGGCATCTTAGAAGTCAAGTGCGATCGATGAGAAAAGACGCAAATCTTGTTGTACATGCAATTATGCAAAAATGAGAAAAAACGTGAATCATGTACTACAATGCAAATATGATTGTCATTAGGAGATATTGTGCAACTGCGAACATCCTAGTATTATCATGACGACTCTTTAATCAAACGTTCTTTGATGGTTGAGACCACAGTTACTCTAAGATTTCAATATGTCTTACCCAAAGCCGACTCCATTAGGAAATTTTATTATTATATTTAGACTTAAATATATATTAACCTTTGTTTAATTCACATAATTTTCTTCTGATTGTTTATTTGAGTAGGTATATGGCCAGAGTCACAAAGTTTTAGTGATGAAGGAATGGAACCAGTTCCACAATCATGGAAAGGAACCTGTCAACCAGGGGTCGCATTCAATTCCTCTCACTGCAATAGGTACTTTCTGTTGCAAGAATATATTACCATTCAAATGAAAATTAACTACTTGTAATTTTGATCCAAATGTGAACTCGGGATTGATCCTTAGATATATCCGAGCCGGCTAAATCTCCGAGACAAGTTGATCTATCTACTAAATTGGTGTGAGGTAGGACTTGGAACTAAAGGAAATCGTTAGGGGTACCTAGAGTCGTTCGACGAAATTCCTTCGAAACTTAAGCCAATCGTTCATTTGATCTGGAAGCAACTAGAGAAGATATTGGATAGTTCAAATCAATTGTTTGATTTCTAGTCGAGGGTATCTATAAAGATTATATCAATACGAATGACTTGGATTAATCTAGACTATCTCACTTTTACCAAATGACCGGTTCAAATGCTACATAACAAGATTCAAATGGGTTTGATTTCAACTAGCGTATCTAATCCTACAAATGCTTATTCCCACTTGACATTTGACCCAATTTTTAAACAAGCATTTCTTATATTCTACTTATTTCCTAACATGTGATTTTTTATTTTTATTTTTAATAATACCCCACATAAGATCGTAATTAATAAAGTTAAATGGTAAATTTTCCACAGAAAGCTAATTGGAGCACGATATTACCTCAGAGGACACGAGGCCTACTATGGCCCCTTAAATGAGACAATCAATTTCCGATCAGCCCGAGACAGGGACGGCCATGGAACCCACACTGCATCCACTGTGGCCGGCCGAGAAGTTGCTCACGTCGGGGGGTTTGCTAATGGCACTGCTGTTGGTGGTGCCCCACTTGCACGGCTTGCGATTTACAAAGTTTGCTGGGCAATTCCAGATAAATCCACGATCTTCGAGAGCACATGCTTCTTCGAAGACATTCTCGCCGCGTTTGACGATGCTATAGCTGATGGCGTTCACGTGATTAGCATCTCAATTGTGCCATATCAACTTGCCTACGAGGACGACGGACTTGCGCTTGGTGCATTGCACGCTACAAAACGAGACATTGTGGTGGTGGCAAGCTGTGGAAATTCAGGCCCTGCGCCGTCAACGGTGACAAATGTGGCGCCCTGGATTGTTTCTGTTGGTGCGAGTAGCATTGATCGAGTATTTAGTTCACCAGTTTTACTTGGAAATGGAATCAAAATTGAGGTAAGATGGTTGTACATCATTTTTATTATCAAGATAAGAATTCTCTCATTTGAACTATACGCATTTCTATATTTTATTACTTCAAATTTTTTGTGACACTTTATTGTTCAATTCATGCATTTCTCATGACATAGCACAAAATATTTCATTGAGAATCCTATATTTCTAGATGAATATACCTTTGAGATTTTGTGGCCCACAGGCAATTTTAGGATACTTTTGTCAATTTTATTTGCTAAGACATGCATTTTTTGAATGACAAATTACCAAAAAAATTTAGATTGCTAAGTGTAAAAACACATATGAAATGGCAAAACAATCTTTTTCCTTCTTATTATTATAATTTTCTTCAAGTTTCTTATAGCTTTGCTTTCCCTTTATAAACAGGGTCAAACTGTAACCCCTCATACATTGAGCTTGATGCGCCCTCTAGTTTATGCTGGAGATGTCGAAATCCCGGGCACAACAAATAACGACACATCCGGGTAATTAAAATAATTGCACATGAATCAAAATACAAACAAATACACATTAAAATATTAAATATTAATATTAAAAAGGTTAATTATGTCCATAAACTGCCATCTTTATTTCTCCAGGCAATGCCTTTCGGGCACTCTTTCACCAGAGCAAGTACGAGGGAAAATAGTATTGTGCCTAAGTGGATATTCTGCAAATGTAGAGAAGGGTTTGGAAGTGAAAAGAGCGGGTGGTCTTGGCTTTATTTTACAAAACCCGATCGATGGAATTTCAATATCAGTTGATGCTCATGTACTTCCAGGAACTGCTATATTTTCGAATGATTCCAACATTGTTCTTAATTACATCAGAAGTAATAAGAATGCCACGGCACGAATTGTTCCTGTTAGGACTGTTGTAGGAAGTAAGTCATCCCCGTTTATGGCTGGCTTCTCCTCCGCGGGTCCAAACGCTCTTGACCCCAACATCCTTAAGGTACATTTTGTATTTTAGTTCTGCCATGATTGCCTAAAAAATTACTATATCCAAAGATCGATTGTTAAGAACTTTAACCAAACACTTAAAAAATTCATTTGTGATCTTTAATAACTGTAGCAATGGTTGTACGAAAAATTTTTTTTTTTTGGTCATGAATTTGAATATTAAACCTAAGGTGTATCTTGCACCGACAAATTTCTGAAAAGACAAAAATTTTCATGAACATGGGCAATACGAGTAAATCTCTAGATGAATTTCAGTATTATTTTTGTGAAATATATTGTATAAAACATATATTTACAAAAACAAATCTTATTGATTAATCATTCTGGACAGAAAATCTTGAATACAATTTATGTGTTTAATTTCTTCATTTCTTGCAGCCTGATATCACTGCCCCTGGACTAAACATCTTCGCAGCGTGGAGCGAGGCATCCTCCCCGACAAAACTGTTCAACGACAACCGTGTCGTAAAGTACAACATTCTCTCCGGCACCTCCATGTCTTGCCCCCACGTGGCGGCGGCAGCAGCACTAATCAAGGCGGCGCATCCCGGTTGGAGCAGCGCCGCCATAAGATCTGCGCTAATGACCACCGCCACACAAACCAACAACGTGGGCCTCCCAATTACTGACAGTGGCGGAACCACGGCGGCCACTCCCTTCCATTACGGGTCAGGTCATTTTCAGCCCGCGAAGGCACTAAACCCTGGACTCATTTACGACACAAATTACACAGACTACCTCCTTTATCTCTGTACCCACAATTCCAGCGTAAAAGCCTTTGACCCATCTTTCAATTGCCCCAATGATTTTCCCTCTCCGAGTGATCTTAACTACCCATCAGTTACGGTGTCTAAAATTAAAGGTGGCGGCGTCACCATTAAGAGGACCGTAACGAATGTCAGTGGCGGAGAGAGTGTGTACAAAGTGAGCCTGGAAGCACCGGTGGGTTACACTGTGGGGATTTCGCCGGAGATGATGAACTTCAGTCGCGTGGGCCAAACAGAGAGCTTCAGCATTTTGATTAGGCCGGAGAATGGGACTCAAAGTGGTTATGCATTTGGTTGGTACACATGGAGTGATGGGACCCACAGTGTCCAAAGTCCAATCGTTGTTTCATCATAAACTGTGTGGCAAGCCCCGGATGGTTGTTGATTGGGCTTGAAAGAGCACCAATTGAGGCCCATGTTCTAGGTGTCTTGGGTCGTTAGTCCATCACTTGGTGGATATTTGGACTATTGTGTTTAAAATCGTTAATAGGTCAAATTTGAATTAAATTAGGGCAATTTGAATTCAATTGTTGATGCAATCGAATTCAACATGAAATTCGATAAGATATAGGTCCATTAATTAATACAAGATTTGAGTTCGATAAGAGTTGAAAAACTTAAGAGTGAATGCCAAGCTTGAATTCAGGAAAGAGAGAGAGAGAACCTAATAAGAAAATTCAACCTGAACGAAATAAGTACCTCTAATATCTCATAGATTGCATTTTATTTAAAGGTCTTTGTTAATATTACATACACAAGATTATTAATTTACTTAAAAAATATTATTAAAATTCGATTTTGCACTTTTAACGAATTGAACTACTTTTAAATCCACTTATTTCAAATTAAATCTGAACTATTCACATCACTAATCCTATTATTATCTCTATCGAATTTTAATGACTAATTATTGATTGCGTTTACGTTTATATATCCATTTTTCATGAAAATGAGATCAGCTTCAGTAGAGGATGAGATGGAAGTCTTAATCATTTATAGCGTTTGGATTGGAACTTCTTGAGTCAAAAATATTATATCCACTTTAAAAACTTTTATTTTAGTCATTTTCTTTGCAAAAGTCCATTCTTAAATATTGTTTTTACCTGCAAAATTTTCCATCTATAAACGTACACTTTTGTTTTTTCTAGAAGATATTCTTTTCCCTCAAACCACTATTTTTGTCCAGTTTTGAACAAAAATTAAATATTCTAAGCATTATTCGATTAGAAAAACATAAAAAAGGGTAAGAAAAAAGGGCAGATATATATTTATAATAATGTTTCTTTTGCTTGTAAAAATTAGTGTAGAAAATGCTTTGTATTTTTTTATGTATGCATATTTATATGCATGTTCACATGTAATTGAATATATATATATATGTATATTACCAAAAGTATGGTTAAAGCCTGTTTTTCTCGAAGTTCTCATTGGTCATGAAAATCAAGCATGATATTTGAAGTCAAAGAATTAATTTCGTACATTAACAACAAGCCACCTAAAGTCTTGCCTTATCTTTATGGAAATTTGACAAAATGTCATTCTCATCAATCATGTATACCTAACTTGGCAACTTAATATATCACACTTTATATTTGCTATGCATTTTTATTTATTTGAGTCGAGTCGAAATTAAATTATCGAATCAATTAATAATATTTTAAATTAATTTAATTATTAATCGATCGAACTGAACTTGAATAAATTTTTGCGCAATAAATATCAAACTCAAATATTTTAATTTGATAAATTACAGGAATATATTAGGCAAATTATGCTTAAATGAGGCTAATCTTATTGCAAAGATAAACAAATAATTAAGTAATTAAGAAGAGATGAATAAAAGATAAGGGCAGTGTCGTTATCTTTAAGTGGATTAGAAAGAAATATCGGGTGTTTATGCGGATATAGCAAAATTACAAGAACATGAAATGACCTTTTATGCGCTGTCTTTTTCTTACGAAAGCAAATATGTACGTCAACTCGAAATCCAATCAGCGCTAAACCCTTCTCCCATATGGAATCCTTTTATTGCCCCCACTTCATAAGGTATATTCTCTTCCACTGTACTTTCTTCCATCATAGAAATTTTATTTTTTGTTATCTTTTCAAGAAGGTCTTTACATAATTTTTAAGAAGTTATCTTTTCAATATGTATGTTATTGATAGTTAAATACTTGTGAAAGTTATAAGTTTTGATTTTATACATAATTTATTATCAATTCAAATTATGCTCGATATTTCGATAATTATCATTGATGTCAGAGATTGAAATAACGAGCACATACCTCTTTTTCATATGACAAAATGAGATTATAGTAAGGCCATGTTTCATTCCATCTAAATGTTGTGTGACCTTAAAATAATTTACGAGTTGTTTATTTTGCTCATCTTTCAAAATATTTTTTTAGGACAAAAATTTCTCATTAATATGTGTCGTGGGATATTTTTTCCCGTATTCCTTGTTTAATTCTGGTTTATTATAACACAAAATATTGTTCCACATGCAAAAGAGTTGGAAGATATTAAAAGATTATAATTTGTCCCTTTCTTTTGGTACATATTTCAGGACAGAATTCCTTAATTGAGGAACTCTAATGTAATATAATTCAACCTGACTAGACCTCTATCTTTGATAGTGTATTTGAGTCATTTTCATTTATGTATATGTACATTGAATAAAAATATTATGTAAGAAAATTATGAACTTACTCCAACCATCTGATGAAGAGATTTAAATTCTTATTCAAATTATCAATTAATTATTTGATGAAGTGACATATCGTTCTCTTTTATTAAAAAAAAAATGAATACTATAAGAAAACACTCCTTGCTAACAAAAATTTTGTAACTGATTAAATTTCATTGAAAATGGACGATATTTACGATGGATTTAAAAGACAAGCACAATATGTATGAGCAATGGCACTTATGATGAATTTGTAATTAATTTTTATAGCAACTTTTTAGTTTATGATAGAAAATTCCACTACAAATATTAATTTTATGACGAATTTCAATTTTATCATGGAATTAATCAGTGATCAAACATATCCTAATGAATTTGCGACGAAATAATTATAATGAATTCTTAAGTTCGTAGTGAATTTATCCGTTAATAAAAATACATTAATTTAATTCAATTATCTTTAGCAACTGTCGCATTGTATCAACAACGAATAACTATTAAAATTAGTAAAACACTTTGTAAATTTGATGCCTTGTTTTGTGACGGCGGCTTTCCACTAATTTTCTTTGTACCAAAATTTTCGATTATTTAACCTCAATGAAATATCTAATTTATCAAAAAAGGAAAAATGCCTTGCAATTAAAGTTTTTCAAAAACAACTGACAAAGAAAAATATTTATTATTTATATTTTTAAAAAATGCAAATCAAATATAAAATGGAATTTATTTCGCACTTTGTACGCTTCCAAAAGGGCAATTAATCTAGCCACTCACAGGAAGAAATAATTTCCTAGACGGACGGTACAAGATTGGAGGATACGTGTCATGAAATCATAGGACAATCCAGATTCCACTTGTTTTTTTCTGCCTTATGATGAACAGCCACACACGTGTCGGCACGCAGTTGCCTGTCTCTATCATTTAATTCGTCGGACGTGTGCGCCAATAATTAGCTGATTTGATGAGTGGATGTCTGGATGACCTCTTCAAGGCGCAGCATGAGCCGCCGAATACGCTGATCGCTTCTAAATCACGGCTCACATCTAATCATTAGCCATATTATAGCTTTAAGCTTGAACTTCACTCAAATACTGGGCTCGGCTCGGCTCTCCCCGTTCTTAACCTGTCTTTACTTCCGAAATGGTCAATTAAGTTATTTAGACTATCCAATGAAGTGTTATGCTGTCAATTCAATTAATGAAAATTTTAATTTAGTGCTTATTGCAATAAAAAAATTTACAGTAATGTTTTGTTGAAATTTGAGAAATTACAATATATAATAATTTATGTTGGGGTGTTGTGACAATATTATAATTTATATTGTAGTTTAAAACGTAACCATCCATAGCTTATAAATTATTGTCAATTAGTCAACTTTTAAATTATTACGTTTTCTGTTCTATTTTGCAAATCTAATTACATATTTAGAGTATATTATTTGCATCTTGAAAAGCCTCAAAAGTAAAAAAAAAATTGATTGGGCCGGTTACTCTATTTCCTTGGTCGAATTGCACATGTCATTTGTGGTTGAGTTAGGAGAAATTAATATTATGATCTTGATTTTAAACTTTGAAGTAGATAAGCTCGATACCAACTTAATACGAATTTAAGAAATCAACTTTTGTATAGTTTAGATTTTAATGGCTGTGTTCGGATTTGTTTTTAATCCAAAACACGCCATGATTCGCTAATTTAAATAATGTGACTAGGGTTTAAAAGCCATTTACCAATTAGTAAGAGTATGAAAAAAATATATTTGCTAAAGAAAGTATTTAGATGCTTTAGCTTATGAAATCCTTTTTTTTTAGTTTATCTCATGGGAAACGATTTATAATCTTTGTAATAAGATGCTTTTTTCGTTTGGTAAACAAAAGGCTGAGTCGGAGATTCGATGCGTCTACTCTAACTAAAGGAGTCCAACTGTCATGAAATGTTCTTTTTACTAAAACTAATTAGAAAGTCCAACCGTCACAAAAAGTTCCTTTTACCAAAACTCCTTGAGACCAAGAATAAATCAGTTATTGCAATCCCACTAATATATTAGTGAATAAAGTCTTACTTCTTATCAAACCAGCAATATCTATAGGTCAATTATCACCTACCCATAATACACTCATAATATGTGAGAAACTGTACGTCATCGGTAAAGTTCGAGCTCAAGTTTAAGTATGGAAGTAATGAAATTCCATCACTAAATCATCATATCGGCAGGCTTTGTAATAAGATGCTTATTCAATAAAATATTAACACCAAATAAATTAAAGATTTTATGTGTTTGCCTTAGAGAAATTATGTGCAACGGAAAATGCTGGCTGTGTATTTGTGTTGGAGACGGAATATTAAATGCAATATTATCTTATGGCTTCAAAGAGTTGATCATAAATAGTACGTACTATCCGGTCACAAATAATTAATTCTAGGACTCTCCTACCTTGAAATTAAATTGCAATTTATAAG
>JACFYI010002397.1:380262-393461 GCA_014898755.1 Handroanthus guayacan
ATACAGGCACCAATAAGAATCATATGGTATATTCATTTATAGCCAATTAGTTTAGTGTTGCAATCTCAAACGCATCGATCAATATATAGAATTAGTAGTTCTTGTGATTAATTAATGCTTGATTTGACTTAATTAGATAAGTTATATTCATGTTATTATTGCACAATAAATGCTGCGTAACTACTTTTGTAAGGATTGTACGTATTCTAGTTTATTTAGAATTCACTAAGATGTTCCGCTAAGTTTATCTAAAACATCTTATGAGTCCCTATATTTTGTAATGTGGATTTTATTTTATAAATAAATTATTGAAATATTGCGATAGATAAAAGATATTAGGGCTAACAAAATTTTTTATTGACAAATATTTCATAATTGTCATGATTAAAATTAGAGGAACATGTTAAATTTTTTAAAATAAGAAGAGAGCTCTTTTTTTTTCCTGAGTAACTTGTAAGATTCCAACATTTTACTCTAGAATCCGATAGAGTTTAAAATATATCTTATAAGCTTTAAAAGACATCTTCATAATTACTTTTCTGAATTCCGAAAATGCACTTAATCTAAAATTATATATATATAAGGTCAAAATTTTTGGCCGAGGATTCAAAAAAGAAGAAAATAAGTCAATGGACAAATGAGTAGAAATCTTGAAATTGTATAACATGTTTTTTCAAATTACATGATATATTATACAATGTGTACTTTTGACATATATCCTATAATTAGACATATTTTTAATAAGATGCTCATGTAAATTTTATGATATTTTAGACAGAGTCACATGTACATATTAAACTAGTAAAATATTGAATATTATTCACATTAACAACTGATTAAATCTTTCAAAAATACACGAATCCTTTAGACTGTCATCTTTAAATTTCAAGGCCAAAATTATTACTCCACTTAATTTGTCAAAACACGTATTAATACCGTATCCAAGTACAAAATACGCAAGGAATATGTAGACAAAAATAATAAAACCCAAAGTCCACGTATACGATTCATCAGTCAATAAATTACACAAATTTTAAATTTATACACAAAAGCCAAATAGTCATACACACAACAAAAGCCGTGAGCCGCAAGTAACCCAATTCCGTTTTCCCCGACAGATTTAATATTTTCAAATTTATTCTCAGGTCAAAAGGCAAAAAGAATGGGAAATTAGACGGAATTACTTAAAGCGGGGCCCACACTCAAAGCTCTTCACAGTGACACCAGCGATCAAATTGTACTCTATACGATTTCACATTCAATCATTCATTTCTCTGCTTCATTTTCCCTATAAATTCCCCCCAATCCCCACCGTTCTTAACTCTTCAGCTTCAAAAAATATAGCCAAAAAAAAGAAAGAAATACTTCAGTTCCCATGGCGGAAGAATTTGAAGAATCTGAAGTTATATTTCAGCAAAACGGTGAGGATGAAGACAGCAATATTCAGATCGGCGATTTCCAGAGAAATAGCAAGGTGAAGAGGAAAAAGCTTAAGAAGAATTCCGTACCGATGAATATACCGGAAAATGTATCTCGGAACTCGTGGCTCAGGTATGGGGATCCGGATTTGGACGGCGACGACGACGGAGAAATGGTGCCCCCGCACGTCATCGTAGGACGGCGCGTGGCCGGAAAAATGATGGCATTTTCCGTTTGTACGGGGAACGGGAGGACTCTCAAGGGTAGGGATTTGAGTGAAGTTCGGAATTCGATTCTAAGGATGACTGGATTTCTGGAAACGTGACTTTGAATATCCATTTAGATAAAAAGTAAAGGAGTTGAAATTATACCTTAAAATCCTTTCTTTTTGATTGTTTTCCTTTTAGAAGTTGTAGTGATCTTCAAAAGAACTTATGCTCATTTGTTGTAAAAGAAACGGAGAATATTATTTATTTCATTCCTTCAAAATTAAAGAAGGAAATGGAAGATAAAAGTTAGTGCTTATAAATTGTTTTTCCTTTCTTGTTTGGTATTACATTTTTATTAGATAATTAATCAAGACATCATTAGATATAAATAATTATATGATTATAGTTTCGTGTGTGTGTGTATATATAAAAAGTTGCAGCTTGTAAAGATCCAGATTAATTCCAGGGTGTTAGATTAGGTTTCTGTCATGCTTTTGCTGGGTGGGCATTCCGCATTTGAGCCAGTTATTGTTTTCTGAAAGAATTGTCTCCTTTGGACGGTTCCCCAGCACCACAGCTGGGTTTTGTGAGGTGGCAGGGATTTTGGTTTGGTCATGTACATGTGACATACTTGTAGCACTGCAAGAAAAACACTATTCATCAACAGAAAAATCGATCACAAATTTTAAAAAATAGATGACTAATATTATTCTTTGATAGATTATATTACGTCACACATTCATCAGGATGTATATTGTAATTGATTAATTGTATGATAGAGTTGAAGTCCGTTACAAAAATCAACTTTTATGATAACATTTTCATCACAAATCGAAATGTTATCATAATTTATTTGTCACAACTGCCCTTTACATAAATTTTTTAGTATTTCATCACAAATTTATCATTGTTTTGTGTATCCTTTGTTAAAATCTTGTTCATAGGAAATTTTTCTGTTAATGAACTTTTCTTGTAGTGGTACATAGGGTACAAAAAGTATTTATTATTTTCTCCATTTCTATATGTTCAGTTTTTGGTTAAAATAATGAAGCAAACAAATTATTGTAATAAATATTTAATAGCATATATATAATTGACCTAGCCAGCTACTTTTTTAGAAATGATTTAATTAATCTAGTACTAATTATTACTTAAAGGACAAACAAAATTAAATTAATATGCTCGAAGAGAGAATATTCTGGCTTATCTAAAAGTCATTTGTCTCTATGCAATACGCGTAAATCAGAATAATTATTTTATTTTATTTTTAGATCTCTGCGTCTGATTATTTATAAGAAAATGATGGCACTTGGCTAGTTCTAATATAAATTGTACAAGTGTATCGAATACTTTGGTTTAAAATATTATTAGTGAAACTAGATTGACAATGTGAGCTATTACTTTCATAAATTTACGATTCCTCTTTCTTGTTACGATAATAATTAATTAAGAAATTAAAAACGTTTACATGGTCCATATATTCCAAATCTAACGTATTTCAACTACATTGGTTTTGTCGTTTTGTTGGGATTTCTGGTCGTTTTCCATGAAATCAAGATACCAAGTAAATTAAGTAATCTTTTGGTTGGGATGAGGATTTATAGCGTCCGCATTTGGGTTTAAAGTGGTTTGGGGGTTGATTTGTATATACACTTGCAAAGGACCGGATCGGTCCCTTAGGCTCTAACCCATGGATTATGTCCAAATATTATAGATCGGTTTTTGGTAAAGACATATAGCATCATCTTTAAAGACTGTATGATCATACTAGCCTATATCATACTAATAATATAAATATAAAGTATTCGCAACGGGATTCAGAATTATGTAATTTGCTCTTTGGAACTTTGGTTTATTTCTATAAATTATAGACATTTTATCTGCTTAGAGTATTGGATAATTGAAATTCTTCCAAAAATTATGACACGCTTCTCTGTTTTCAATATTTGACCCAATACTAATTTTTTGCTGATTTATTTGAATGAATATAGATTGCATAAAATTTACAAGTAACAACGTACAATCCAACTTGAATCATTAAGGGCCAAAAAATTAAGTCTTAATTATCCGATGATAATTAAAATTAACTAATTAAAGACTAGTAAAATAATCCATTAACTAATTGGCATTCCTATTCCTAAAAATGTGGCTCATAGGTCTCGATCGACTGTGCGAAACCCCCAATTTTGGCCAACCCTCTCAGACTTTTGGGTCGTTAAGTCCTCAAAAGGAACACGCACTAATATTTATTGCATTTTATCCGGCAATAAAATCAGATAATTCTCATAATCTTAATTTAGAACGCATTATGACACTATCTAATTTTCGTTAAATTAGGAGACGCAATGCTTGTGACGAAATATACATGCTTGAATGGTTGTATTTTTCTAATATTTGACTCTACAATAGAATATAAATATTAATAAATTCAAAAATATTTATCCATCCAAAGAAAAAAAATTATATACGCATAAAGGGATCAATCCATGTGCGAAGCACGAGGATATGATCAGCTTATGTGCTTGAAGTACAGCGGCATGACCATTCCACGATATCACAGTACGTGTACAACAAAAAAGCCACAAAATTCAGCTGAAGTGATCCAATTCATTATTTATTTCTTGAAGAAATTGATTTTTTTAATATAATATATCTTTTATTAATTTAATCTACCTACCTGAGAATAATATTAAATATTTTCCGAGAAAATGAAAGCTAGCTGAGGTGGGAAATTCCCATCCCACAAATTTCAAATTCATCATAAAAGAAGAGAAACAACAATATAATAAATAAAGAATTGAAATAAAGGGTCAAATGCTTATTTCAATTAAATTTTTGTTAATAGCTTGTGTCAATACGTAGATGACGTATCTTCAATTGGGTATACTGTATACGTATATTTGTGTGGCTGGTTGTTGGGGTGCAATTGTAATTGATCGTAATGAAACACAATTTTACATTAAAATTCTAGAGAAAAATGACAATTCTTAATTTGCTGTCGAAGATTATGTACAAAAAAATTCAGATATCTTTTTGGTTGTCAATCCAAGAAATATAAAAAATAAAGACATATGCTATCATATAACATAATTGAATTTATAATAAGTGCAATATTTGAATATTTTCTTTAAATCCTTTATTTTTATCATATATCTCATTCTTATAGATATATATATATATATATTAAACATAATTAATTCAAAAATCAACTTATTATAAGAATTTATTCCATATACTTATTATTATAATATAAAATAAAGAATCAAACACAAATCAATGAGTCACTTCTTATCTTCTAACTCCACCACAAATTCACTATACCACCAACCAAACAAACAAACAGGTGGCACTTCAAGAATTCATCTCTTCAAAAACCTACAAGATAAACCCTCCAGATTCTTTAAATTTAATTAATTGAATGGATAAATCACTCTTTTTTCAGTCCCACAAGTATAAACTTCAATTGATCACCCCCTTTTTGGAAGTATTAGAAGGTCTCAATCATTAAAAAGACTTTCAGATATGGTCAAGAAAATGTTGCAGTACTGAAAGCGATGTAAGTTAAGAGAATTTGCGTATGATTCTGTAATATTTCTTACAATGGGAGAACATAATTAGTATGCAATAAATGCTAGTGTGACAGAGTGATATAGATAATATAAGTAAATGAAACATTATTCATATTGTAAAATTGGAAATTTGAAATATTATGATCAATATATCTATAAATGATCATTGATTTTTCTTTCATGATCAAGAAAAATACATTATGAAACTGGTTGTTTGTGATATCTAGCGTCAAGAATGGTGGCCTGCAAGCAGCATGGGCATGCATTCAAGAGCATCCAAAAAATATCCTAAAAGACACAACAGAAATTCGACTCATATGATGAGAGACCACAAACGAATGCCTCAAACTCTAAGTACCTGTTCCGCTGATCGTTCTGGACCAATGCCTTAAACTTTAGTTTTAGGACATCTCGAGGGTGTCGTCTTTTTGGTGGGCACATACGTGAATTTTGTCAGATCCACACCAGTCGTTGAGCTTCATTAAAAGGGGTATACAAAATTAAAGATCTGGCAATTGCAGTACTATATAGCAAAAGGATTGAAACAGGCATTCTTGACAAATTTTACCTTTTCGTGCAATTGTTCTTTATGTCTTTCAGAGGGGCTCGAAGACCACTAGCACGAGAGCCAGATGAGTTGTATCTGAAAGATGATATCACTGAGATGAATTTTTCCATTGATTTCTCTGCTATATTAGAATAACGATCCAAATGACTAATGTTGCAGCCGAACTTTCCTTCTTCAGCTTTCTTCTCTTCCTCTATGTCAGAAGTTGAGTTGTTATCATCTGAACCTTCCTGTATTGACTGTTCAGAAGAAGCCATATTAACATTAAATTTACAGTAAATTATACTGATTAAAAATGAAGCAGAAAACACTTACTATTGGGCTGTCAGTTTGAGCAATCTTACGTTTCTTCACTGTGCATTCTAATGGCTCGTTATCAACACCATCTCCAAAAACCAAGCCTACGGGTTGAGGGACCTCATTATTCTCATTTAAAGACTTTTCTTCAAAGTAAGAACTTCTCGCTCTGAGTATTCTGTTATCGACTTTTATTTTGCAGTCACCAGCATTTTGCTTGATGTTGTGCTGAAAATAAGAGTCCTGTACAGTTACTCTTTTCTCCTCGTTTCTGCCAGACGGAGGCTCATATCCATGATTGGAAACAACATTCTCCAATTTGTTATCACCATTCTTTTCCACATAACTCTCGTTTTCCTTTCCATTTTCCTCCTTTGAGGTTTTCAGAAAATATGAACTTCTTACTAACCCATTTTTATTTACAAATGTTGACTTTCTGTTTTCTTGATCTGAGTCAAGATCCTTGTGCAATGAGATACAAGGCTTACAGACAGAATTTTGTACAACCGTGAATTGTTTCATTTCTGCATTAGCCGAAACTTCCATGTCATCACATTGCCCTACGTGTGTAAAAAAATTAGCAAGTACTGTGTTGAGATAAGAGCTTTACTCTTGATCTCTAGCAATATAAAGTACATCCTTACCATGATTTCGTGCTTCTATAAAATTCAAATCATCAATTTTGGAGCGTTGCTTTACCTGAAAACAGACAGTACCAGAAACAAAAAAAAAAAAAAGGAAGTTAGTATAAACACAGTTGCCTTAGTAAGCCTTGCAGATTCAAGCAATCATATAATGAGTGACTTATCTAATAAGAACTCACCTCATGCGCATCAGTGTGAGGACTGGAAGTTTCATTGCTATCATTTGGTTGCTGAGGTGTAATTCGAGGGGCCTTGAATTTCCTCTTTGCCTCAAGAGAAGCAAAACCTTAACGAGTTAAGGGAGGAAAGAACTTTTCTTTTTATCATCTAATCTAGTCATTTAAAGCACGAGAGCATAATTATAAGATTATACATCATTGCAAATATTGTGAATCCAAACGTGGTAAGGGTCAATTCTAACTCTGACACTGCAATCTTTGTTTGATGAGATAATAGCATCAGACACAACTAACATGATGTGAAAATCATCATCTTAATATGATGCAAGGGTTTAACTCTAAAATGAACCTGGATATTTGACACAAGCATATTTTAACTCCGAAAGTTGTTCAAGACCAGTGATTATGCACGAGAGAAAGGATCCACAGGATATGTCCTTTCAAAATCATTAAGTACTAGCGCCTCCGTTTCAAGAGTGCATTGTAACATAAGCGATGGCCTATGTAAACTCAAAGGAACAAAGAAATGCTATAAAGAAAACTTAATCTCATGTATGTGGATATGTGGATACAGAAATAGTTAGTAACAAGATTTTTCTGCGCAGGCAAATCGAGCGTTTTTCTTTCACCATCGGGTTTGAAATTCTTGAGCTGGTAAGTTCCATGAAGCACCTTCTCGGTTGTACCAGATTCTCTCTACTTGTCAAAAGGAGACGATTAGAAGGGGTGTGCCACATGCGCGCGATATACATATATAAATAGAAAATTGAACATATACCTGGAATGGATCTTTAGTAAAAGGATCAAGGTCCCCTTGTGCTATACCTTTAGCTACATGCTGAGGCAATGATGTGATCCTGGTTAAGGTTTTCTTTTCCAATAAAGCATAGGGAAATGTGCTCGTGGAGATTATTTTAAGAATTACAGCAGTCTAGAACAAAAGGATATGGACCTAAGAAGTCTAAATTTTCACCAATGATACCCGTTGGCTCAGACAGATGTACAATATCCTCAGTAATGGGATCATAAACTCGTTGATGCCTGAATGTCATAATTGCTTTCTTGAAAGATTCTTCGTATAGAGGAGTGACCTCGACATTATTGTACTTTAAGTGCTTGATTACCTGCATCAAGGTACGAAATCCAGCGGTCAAAAATTCAGAGAGAATCAACTTATACAAATCACTAAAATGAGCTTAACAAACTAATATTTTACATTCTCATGACTCTTAAACTTCTTTATTAGATTGTAAGCTTTTTTCAGGCCCATTCCAGGCAGAGACGGCAAATAGTCGCACCCACTTAAAATGCACATCTCAAGCAACATCATCTGAGTGAATCCCGCCAAATTTAGTTCTTTGTTGTATTGTAGCATGGTATTCTTAAACTCAACACCTTGTCCAAATTTATCCATCTTGTAGATGATCTGTGTGTGATAGAGATTCAGTCAGCGTCATATGAGAACAAGATTATATGCACCAAATTAATAATTATATAAGACTCACTCTGGGACAACCAAATGCAATTAAGTCTGAGTCTTCAGTTATAACTGCATCAACATGCTTGCTGAGTGCCAAAAATGCCATCTGCGCATCTGCCTCATAGGGTGCCACAACGTATGACACATTTTCCTGTTTTAAAACCTGTCACACAATAGCAGACACCAATTACTTGAGCAATTGGAGGAAGGAAAAAGATTTGTATATCTGTATAAAGTTGTTGTAAGTGTAGTTTGAAATAGCAAATAAACGTTATCACGAGATCCTCAAAAGTTCTTTTGACAATGTTATAATGTTTGTACTCGACCTGGATAAGGTCATAGGCAACTGAAGGTGATATATCAACAGCCTTCTGGTAACATTCATAAGCAGCACTTTTATTTCCATTGGACTCATGCTCCACAGCACGAGAAAGATTTTCCCTCCTAGACCTGCAAATAGAAACTGTATGACCAATTGGGATAACTTTTAAATTGGATTAGCATGTGAAGCTACGCGCGCATACATCTTTATCTTTATCAAAGAAATCGATCAACGGTGGCCAATGGAATACAGCACCTTCTTTAAATGGCATCCTTCCATTGAGTAATATGAATCATCATTACGTATTAAACAAAAAGCAAAATACAGGTGTTAAATAAGACATCTGCTTATCTGCAATAACGAAAGACTGAGGTACTTATTTTCTGAAAAGCCCACTTCTACAAAAATGAGTTTCAGACTAGCTAATAACCTAAGGTACGCAAGAATAGCGAGCTAAATATTCACCAAACACTCGTATCACAATTTGATGATTAACAAGAGAGAGCATAACCGGATCAGTCAAGCATACTGAGATTTAAGCTTTAAGCCGATGGTGAAAGGATATATGTGGAATGCGTGGAAGACTCAGAAAATGTATTGCATGTAACCAAATATTTGACAAAGAGAAGTAAATACCTAGCTCGCTTGAGCTCTTGCTCACTCTTCATAGGTAGAGGACCTCCATCAAATACAAGAATGGGTTTAACACCATAATGACGCAGCATATTCACTCTATGCATGCAGTAGTCAATGTGCCTGGAAACAGAAGAGCCCGATTCACATAAATATAATGATCAAACAACCAGGAAATTTTGAAAATTAATTTCATCTATAATGATGATACACATTCAGACAATAAAAATATCCAAAAATTAGAATCCACAGGAACCCATTTTTCTCCCTCTAAAGTAAAGAACCTTGACCGATATTTGAGTAGAAAAGAACACAGACACAAACAAATATGCACGAACACGCCCATTCATAATCGAGAGAGAGGCGTAGGATGATACTTGGAAGTGGGTTGGCCTTTGCAGAGCTGAGTGCTACAAGAAAGAGCGCCCTTGTGCAGCCAAGAATACGTGTCGACGGCAACGATACATCCCTCCAATTCCTTAATGTGAATGGGATTCATTATTGATTTCAAAAGAGGCAACAGCCCTTGTATTCCCATCTCCAAATCTTGATCAAGAATTCTAGAAAATGTGTTTTCTTGGCAATGGCAGAGATTACTGTAAAAACAGAAACAGTAATCATGAGCTAAGAAAAACCCTAATCTTGAAATTTTGAGGCCGTAATCTTGGAACTGAATGGGGATTTGTAATCCCCATTATAGAGGGAGAAACTTCGGAAAATAGGCGGGAAGATGTTGATGAATTCGTGCGCGGAGGGGGAATTTGGGAATTACACGACATAATACACGGATCTTCTTTTGGGGCAATTGAATCCAATGCGCTTTTCTTCCTTGGGCCCCCAAAATGAGGTGGCCTGCTTCAATACGGCCCAAACCCTAGCCCACAAATTATTATTAATTATTTTATTACAGAATCATTTAAAAAATAGCAGTACTTTCTCTTTTTTTTTGATTGGTAAAAATAGCAGTACTTTCTTTTGACAACATAAAAAAGAAAGGGTTAATTATATTTTACTATTATCTAAGATTATAAAATTATCAATCACTATCCTCATTGTTTGAAAATTATAAAATTAATTCTCATAAGTTTGCAAAATTATCAAATCATCCATTTTGTGAAATTTTTTGATCAAAAACTGTTGATATCTTCCAGTTTTTTCATTGTACTCACAACCCATTATGCTTTTGTACTTGGCCGTTGTAATTTTCTATACTAAAATTAGAGAACGTTATTAGTTTTACGTCAAAAAATCTAACGAAATTAATGATTTGATAATTTTATAAATTTATGAGAGCTAATTTGTAATTTTTAAATTATGAGGATAGTAGTTAACAATTGCACAATCTCAAAAGAGAGTCAAATGTAATTAATCCAAAAAAAAAAAAGATAACGTGATTATCAGATTTATACTATTCTGCTAATCATCCATTAACTTCTTCGGCTATTAATTAAAGACATATCCGCATATAAGACGGAATATCTTAATGCCATTTCCCACTTGCCTAGTTGACTGAACAATTTTTCCAAGACACGTCAGCCAGCTTGTCAGCTTGTTACGTTTCTATATTTTAGCTGGCACCCATTAAAATATGTATGCTGACATCCTTCCAGCTAATCATAATAATCAATGGGGCATTATCTTTATTTATTTATTTATTTTTATTTTTTCACTTCATCTATTGATATTATATTATATTATATTTTTTTTTTTAGATTCCAACAATTGAAGGAATGAAAGAAAAGGTGTTTCATGTGGAACTCAAATTCAAACGACAACCTTGTAAACTATTGCTTTTACCAGTTATGCGAGTAGTTAATTCCTGATATTATATTATACTATTATAACTAAGAAAAATGTCAATATAATCTTGTTGAAGGGGAGATTGAAGAGCATTTAATGATATAAAATTTTGTTGTATGTGTAAAAGAGTTGGTCATATCAATCTATAAATTGTAATGCCACGTAAAAAGAGTTGAGCAGTTGATTTGATGTAATTTTACCATTTACCATCACCTACATGTTATTCTCCAAATAAATAAAAAAAATAAAAAATTACAAAATCTTCCAACATGATCGTATACTATGAAATTGAATTTTTCATAATCCACTGTCGATTTTAAAATTATTCACGCAAAGTGTAAATCTTTAATAAATATATCATGTTTATTTATGAACACAATGGATACGCCTAACATGGATTAAGCTTGAAAATGCCCAAAATATTCAAATGCCCTAAAAAAATGAATTTAATTATCTTTATTAGGGCCATGACTTGACATGGCCTCGGTCAAGAAGTACAATTTCGGTTCCAAAACTGTGGATATGATATCTTTAGAAGTCTCATGGCTATGCTCTGTGAATTTATTTGGATGGTATACTATAATCACTATAAATAAATCTTGCATAGTAAATAAGGTAATCTTTACTATTCACCATTTTCCATTTTCACTTTCATTATTACCTTATCTTACGACCCGAACTAAGTTAAGTATTAAAAAATTATTATAGATGATTATTTTGCTGGACCAATGACCTTTGATTGTAGGTGATTCATTCCCTCACAAAGCATGCAAAATCTTACCTTAACCCCATCTTTTAGAGCAGATATGCTTGTTGGCTCACTTCTAGATCTTATACACTTATCAATATCATTTAGCAAAACCATGGATTTTTTGGACAATTTTCAATCAGTGGCCATCAATTAGGGAGTTAAAATTTGAACAAAGTAATGCTAATAGTGTCCAGACTCTAGCATTGCTATGCGTCAAGACAAAATAGCAACAAGTGTGTGGACCATCTTCAGATATTACACACACACAAAAGGATTTCGACTTTTGTAATATGGACAAAATCATTGTAGGATTTATTATAAAATGCAAATCGCTATTAAAGATAAGGCCAAGCCTTGCAATGAATAACCCCACTTATCATGGCAATGAAATTGAAATTTCATGGAAGGGAATTAATTCGATTCCCATCCATCACTTTAGATTTTATCAAAGAATTTTCCACGTTTTCATTTAATTCCCCGAACGGTAAAAGCTTGTCAAATGGTGCTAGAAACATGTAAGACTCATTTATTATTACTTCTTTTTTTTTTTTTTTTTTTTTTTTTTTCTCGAGTAAAATAAATCTAATGATTTACAAAGGCACGTGGATAAATTTGTATTGGAATAATATCTCAAGTCAATCCAGACACAAGCCCCCATGGACCCCATCATCTTATATAACGAATAATGATGCCTGCTCCGTGCAAAAGAAGATGGCAGAAAAGCTTGTGTAGGCACAATAATAAGGAGGTAATAAGCGAACAGAAATATTGTTCTCTCTGTGGGTTGATTGAGCAGGTTTTGAAGCCATGTCTGAAGATGCTCTCTTTTCAACTTATTCATATTGCAGCGAAGCAGCTGGAGTTGCAGGTAATTTTCTTCAATTCAATTCTATTTTTTCTGGTTTTTCTTTCTATATGGGTTTTCTTGTTTGATTTGCTATTTAAACTTATGCTTTTTGGGCTCTATATGCTATCTTTGATTCTTTGTCAATGATGGATCTGCATTTTGGTTCTTTTAACATTCTTAATTATATTTCTTGTTTCTCACTTAAAAGGGTTGACTTCGCTAATTGCTTAGTTTGTGTAAGAATCTCCCTGTTTCTCTAAGTTTAACGTGTTGATTACTGGGGAAAAATCGGACAAGAAAAATGTGATCAAGATTATATTTAACTCCCAGTTTTGTCCTGTGCCGTTTCAGCTTGTAGATTTTGTGTTTCGATTAGGGGAAGAAGAAATGGCAAAATTAGGCCTTCTATATAATGTTATGGACCTTATGGTTATGGTTGATAGAGAGGAAGGCTTGAAAATGTGCTTCTTATAGGGATAGT
>JACFYI010002397.1:406747-423476 GCA_014898755.1 Handroanthus guayacan
GTCATCTGCATCGCCTCCGACGATCTCCCCTTCCTCCGCCTCCGAATCCTCTCCCCCGACGTTGTTGTGATTCTTATTCATGGATGAGTTCTCGGCTTCATCTGTGATGGCGGTAGCTAATTTCTCTGTTTCTTCAACCATATTTTCCCTTGTTTCTAATTTCGGGTTTTCTTCAGATTTTGTCTCTGGGAGCTGCCGTATATTTGTGTTGGGTTGATGGGTTCCAACAGTTAAATTTACCATTTGGGCCCTTTGTCAGAGCCCAATGTTTTTGGAAATTAAAAACTCTTCATATTGACCCATTATTCGGTCCAATTAGATGGCAAATAGCCCAATAGTAAATTTTTCCTAAAAATCCAAACTTATGTTTGATGGCCCAAAAATATCTGGGCTTCGATGTTCAGGTATAGGTGTTAGTGGCCGGATTCTAGTCGGAACCCAAACCAAGTCCAATTAGAATTTTAAGATGTCTAACCTATTAAAATATTTGATGGATTAAATCCGATTATATACAACTATAATTCAAAATAGATAGATCGAATATTAAATAGAGCAAATCCGATTTGTTAAAATAGCTGAATTCAAATTTTGGTGATTTTTTTTAAATAATATTTGGTTGGAGAACGGATTAATATATTCAATCTGTACATTATCAAACATCAATAGCCATTAATCTCTATACAGAAAAATTCTAGATATGCTATTTCTATAAGTAGAAAAATTATGAATAAACTTATCACACAATAGAAAAACAACTCGACACGTTGATGAGAATCAAATTGATGACCTTCAGATCGTGAGACCTCCACCTTACTATTAAAATAATAATTTTATTTATATAAAATTAACAAAAACTTTCAAACAGAACCTAATATACAATGATATTGTAATTAATAATTTTAAAAATTAAATCTTTAAGCTATTTTATTTTCAAAATAATGTGTGTATATATATATTTAATATAAATATTATTTACCTGTTATTGAGGCTGGATCCTCATTGAATTTCAAATTTTCATCAAATTTTATTTCGGTATTAATGAACTTAAATCCTATAATATTTCAAGTCAAATTTAAACATAAAAATCAATAATTAAATTTGAATTCGAATCATACTAATTCGAATGGTGGCCAATATTAAACTTTGACCCGCTTACTAATTTTATATGATTAAAAGTTCTGCCCTCTCTTTCCTTTCTCGCTGTTCTATTTTCTGTTCTTTTTTTCCCCCTCTCTTTTATTGGTGGTGAAGAAGGTGATGGGTGGGTACTGGGTATTGATATTATAATTATATCAGCGCATTGGCCAACCTTAATTATATATGCTAAAGTTTAAATAACATATTATAATATTTTTGCATGTTTTCATTGACAATAGAGTTCATTCTCATGTATATGATTTGCGGAACACGTGAAATCATACTTGAGAAAAGAATAGTAACCAATGTTTAAAAAATCATTTTTTATGGAAAAGTTGTGATCGAAAAAGAAAATTAGAAATTCTCTACTTATATCTTTTATACACGAGTTGTGGATTATATGTATAATGAAAGATGCTACACGTTATAATTATGCACTCATAATCAATATAGTAGATGAAAAAAAATTTCATAACAATTGATTTACAAAAACATAATCTTGCAATTAATCATACACTATTTCATATATAACTCTTGAATTTCAGCCTCACATTATCACTACAAAAATAGAGAACAAGAGTGACAAAAATTAAGTGACACTAACTTTCATCTTGTCACTAATTATATATTTTAGATAACAATAACTTTTGTATTGTCACTATATAGCTTATTAGTGACAAAAAGTGGTATTATAAGTTGTTACTATAGACAATTAGTGACACATTTATAGTGACAATCTAATGAAAATAAAATTGTTACTACAATTTGGTAACCAGATTTTCATTGTCACCAGATAATCACTATACATGTGTCACTAATTGTCAATAGTGACAATAAAAATACATTATTGTCACTATTTAGTTTGTTAAAATTATTTTTTGTGGCAAAACATAATTCTTTGCCACTTTTCCCATCAAATTAGTAACAATTTTTATATTGTCACTCATACTATATTTTTTTGTAATGTATGGCTACTTTTAATTCAAGTGGAAAATATAATATCAAATATAAAGCATTTGTGTTTGTATTTGAATATATTCATATCTATGTATCTGTATATCAACTGAACTCATAATTGACCTGAAAAATGAATATGATAGAAGAAACTATCAAGGATAATTACAGTCACAAACTTGAATATTACTTATTATAATTTAGCAACATATGCATAGTTCAAAATACAAATGCAAACACCACAATCTATCTATTACATAACTTTATTTTATATACAAACTTTAATAAATAATGTCTACAACTTAAAAATAAATTAATTTTGTATTTTCATGTAATCGAGGAACGATTTGCCATTGAGCTTGCGGGAGAAGAAATCTTTAAAGTACTGCTCCATTTTCATGCACCTGAAGAGTGGGGGCTGATTAGCCATGATGGAACGAGAGGGCCCCACCTGGGCTTCGAATTTAGGGTTGAAAAACATCGCCATTGTGATCCTTTCTTTCTCTGAATTCACTGTTGCTCTGTGCTCAATGCTCCTGTACAATCCATTGCTTAGTATCTGCATAAATACATGGATATGTGTGTGTTAGTTTGGAGCAATTAAAGAGGGATAGTTTGGACTAATTAAAGAGGGATTAATTGTTAATTAATTAATTAATGTCATATAATTTGATGCAGTTAATTATGAAAAATCCAAGTCCATTAATTATTTTGGTAATTACTAGTTTTAATTCATGCAATTACAATGGATTTGATATTTATTTTTATATATTAGATAGAACTTCAGGTTGTCTATTGTAATAAGTATCGTATATATCATGTCTTATAGTTAAACACTAGAATACTAAAGAAATTTAGTGAAAATATATTAAGTGATAGTATTTATAAAATTTACTAGTAGTAATAATTTGAGCAACATAATATTGACAAAAAGTTGTGTTGATATTATTGTTATTAACAACTAATGATATATATATATATATCTCTCAATATTGACAATCTAAAATACTAAATTTTTTATCACGATTAAGTTATATTGCAATAAAACAACATTTATTATACTAAAACAGTATAATCAATGGCAAAATAAAAGTCATTGTTATCTAATAAATATTATATATTAAAGTCAAATTATATTAAATATTGCCATTTAATTATTGTGAAATGCCATGTTATTTCCTTATAAAAGCATAAAAATACACTTAGGGGCTCTTTGGTAGTAGTTACGTACAAGAACGGATAAGATTATTTTGTAATCACCTATAACTCATTTGGTATCCCATTATTAGTAAAAGGGTAGACCCATTTAAAAATTTCATCCTGTCTCATCCCCTAAGTTATATTAGTATAGGGTCATAAGTTTTCAATTATGTCCTTAAAATTGCAATTCCCTAAAGAAAATGCATTTTAACAATGACTATTTATGTGTTTAATCTAAAAACCATATATTAGTAATCACTGCCAAACATTTGATTACACATATTAATATAATATTTTAATTTTATCCAAACTCTGTATCATATATATATATATATATATATCTACCAACCTTAATACTAATTTACATATATCTCTTTAATTTAATAATATTACTAATTAATATGACCAATTCAACACCACCCACAAAAAGCACCTTAACATATTTTCATAAAAATAAAATATATAGAAGGTGAAATACAGGTGGATCCAAAATGAAACAACTTTGCTGCTGGGAGGTTCTATAATGGAGCGCGATTCAAATATAATAGCTATAAATTATTTGTACCAACCCTTAACAGGTCACATGCATGGTCTAATTGACTTTCCACATTTTCAACTAGAAGATGCACTTGGACACAAAAACAAAGTGCATCTTTTTGAAAACTTTGTCAAGTTTTTTAGTGCAAAATGATGGATATCAAGGTTTTTTTTTTTTTTTTTTCTGTTTTAATTAAATTATAACTCAGTAATCTATCACTTAAAGAAAACAACTTAAGGGCCTTCTAGTAAGTTGTATTGGACTAGCCATATTAATTAATAGTATTGTTAAATTGTGAACATATAAATCAGTGTTGGCTTTGATAAGTATAATATAAAGTTTGCTAATGAAATGTTTGGTAATTCTTATTAATTTGTAGCTCTTAAATTGTATTTTCTCTAGAAAATTGTAATTTTAGGGACATTACTAAAATTTCATCATCTCATACTATATCATGAAGATGAGGAAATATTTGAAGTAGAAGAAATATAATGAGATCACCCTTATAGTTACGAGTGCCGAGCCTTCCCACTACTAATAATGCGATACCATTAAAGGAGCACTAAGGGATTATGAAATAATCTTATTCACTTTATAACCCATGCCGAAGAGCCCCAAAGATTCATATAATTAAACCAAGCTAGCCCCTATTATATTTGACACCTAGATGCTAACATGCATGAACTAATTGACAATTTGCAAAATAATAATCATGTGCATGCCACGTTAATATCAATTATTGGTGCCAATAATTAATCTACTCAAAATTATGTAAGAAGTTCGTTGGCAAACCTCAATAATATCTCCTAAGTTAACAACAAATGCATCTGGTAAGAACTCCACAGGCATCCAAATTCCATCTTTTTTGACTTGGAAGCCCCCAACACCATTAACTTGGAGAAGTATGGTGATCCCACTGGCATCTGAATGGGGAGTTAGCCCGTTAACCTTGTTTGGCTGTGGACATGGTGGGTAATAAGTCATTCTCACTGATTGCATCCCATTCTCAAAAATCTCTTCTACTTCGATCCTCTCAATCTTTAGGGCTTTTGCAATCAACTCAAATATTGTTCTTGAGAGCTTTTGTAGCTCAGAGATGTATGCTTCTAGGGTTTCTCTGCATGAGAATTGTAACGTCATGTATATATTTTGAAAGTGTCTAAAGAAAGGTGAATAGCACTTCACTCAGTCGAATTTATCAGTTTTGGAATATTACTCTTTGGAAATATTAATTGTCTAAAAACTCTCCATATGTTTGACGGTTAAGTGAATTTTAAGACAAAATTTGCATTCAAAATACTAGCGTGCGACCTGAGTGTCTTACCAAAGGACATTTTAGTTATTTCATTATGTTTTCTTTCTTTCTTCCTTTCTTTCTTTCTCCTTTTTTTTTTTAATTTTAATCATTTCTCAAAATGAATTTTTTGAATGAAAAGATGAAACATGTTGAGAATGTCCTTTGAAAAGGTATATAATGATAGTAGTTCTGAAGCTTTGTATTACGATTGAATATCTACTCGGGAACAAAGTGCTCCATAACTTTTAAGTTCAAAGAGTAAAATATTTTTAAGTTAAATATTTTTCACTACTCATGCAGTGATATGTCAAAACGAATAAATTAAGTGAATTACGATTTTACCCTTCAAAGAAGTTAGATGGAAAATCTCATAGAAAATTTCAAGTAGTAGTACCTGAGAGACGAAGGGAACTCCGGCAAAAGATGAGGCTTCCTTCTATGGATGGGATTAGTGATCATGTAAAATCTATCAGCCCAATCAACCTTCTGATCAGGAGATAAAATAATTGTTTGACCATAACCTTCAACATCTCCAGGCCTAATCTTGTATCTCAATCTTTCTTCCAAAGGAAGCTTGTAAAATTCTTGAATCTCATGCTTCAGTTTCTCCACCACTGAAAAGTCAACCCCATGATTCACCAGCTGCATCAACAAGAAATTATTTAAGGTCAATTTCAAACTTTCTTACACGATACTGTAATTGTCAATAATGGATACTTCATATCACTACAAAACAATTAAATTTTGGCAACAAGAAAATTAACATCATTTGTCATTGCTTATACTGAGTCAAAAAAAATATCTACCATAGTTATATGTTATGGTAAATTTTCATGACCACTATTCCCTATTAACGTTAGCTTTTAACCATGTAACTGTTCAGTCTTTTGTATTTTATATAAAAACAAAGTACTTCACTATTTCTTACAAGAGAAAACAATTATAGCATGAAAATACCTGGAATATGCCCCAATCTTTGCACACGGAGTGCAACTTCTCAAGTTGGAAAGTTTTACCTTCTTCAGAAAGTAAACTTTTCATGTCAAGTACTGGGATGGCTGCCAAAGGAGAATTTTTGTCGACGGATTCTTGATGCACAAGATACTGCGTTGGGATCTCATTAATGGAATTCTTAACCATCTCTTGGATACTTTGTACTTCCATTTTTGTTAGTGTTTTTCAAGTGATTGCGTACTATGATGTCTTAAGATGGAGTGCTTATGTCGTACCAGGGAAATGGGTATTTATAGAGTGAAAAAGTACAGTTGGTGCTGCATGGGAATCGTATATCTTGATTTTTATCACAAGTTATACTAACTTTAGGAAATGGCATAGTAGGAAATGAAATTAATGAAGCAAACTTTTCAAACGTAACTCCGTTGAAGAATGACATGATTTTGAGTGGAAATTCTGGAAAAGTCCATCCAGGGTAATCCTAATCTAAAGCAGAAATATCAAGTTTGAATTTGAACACAATTAATCTCTTGCACATTTGCGTTTCGTAAGTTTAGCAGTGGGAATTGACATGGACAAAACAGACAAAGCAGATAAAAAAGCCCCACACTAAAGTCTAAATTTTCAAACAACTTCGCGGCAGCGAGTCGTTGGACTCGGCCCAGTTTCACATATATTTCATTGTTTGCAATTTAGCTGTGCTGTCTTTTAATTTTCACACTTGCGTGGTGTAATAAAGTATATCACAAATTCCATTATTAATAATTTGATTATATTAAATAAACATATGTTAATGATAATTAGTTTTAGTACTAGATCGGAAAATCGATGAACCAATAAAAAACAATAATAGCGCGGTGCCTATCTCTAACCACTCAAAGCGCTTTTTTTTCCCCCTAGCTAAAACAATTTAGTATTATGTTTTGTATTGTATTAATTAATTGGATAGTTATCTAAATACCCCTTGAAGTTTGGTGTATAATTATTGTCAAAACACCCTTGAGATTTGAATAATTATCATTAGATTTTTACTATTAATTCATCTGACGTATAATTATTATTACATCCTCTTCAAATCTTGAAATATTAAAAATAGATCCCATGAATAAGGAGGCATAATTGTAATTCTGCATAAGTTCAGGGGATATAATTGTAATTATTCGTTAGTTGAACTAATTGTAAAGAGTGTAATGATAATTATCCAAATTTTATGTAGACCATTTTTTCTGTTATAAGATTGTTTTTAGATTTTTGCATAAATAACCCAACAATTTTCTAGTCATTTCTTTTAATTTGAGGTTAGTTTTTGAATGCTCATTACACTTGCGTGGAACCCATGTTGACTGCTTGATTATTGCCAACCTTACATCTAAATATATAAGGTATAAATTAATTAAATGAACTCAATTTTTGAATTTCAGATTCCTATGTATCATAATTCTAGCTGGCATTGCGAAAGAGGAAAAGAAAGAAATGAATTTTAAAACCCAGTTTTTATAATTAATTTTTAAACCCACTTTCCCTAGTTTTTTAATTTAGGTTTACTTGATTTTGGCACGTTTATAAATGACTTTTGGCCAAACAAACAGAAAGTACTTTACGCGCACAACGTAGTACGATCTTCCATGTAATTTCCAGGACATTAGTACTCAGGGTCGTCAATGGGGCCGTAAGAAACGTTTTTAGAACACTGAATTCTGTTTACATGCAAGCATCTAGAATATATTTAGGGATAATTACCTCAACATCCCCTGAGGTTTGGCATCATTACCAAAAAAACTCCTGAGATTTGGTTAATTACCATTACACCTCCTAAGGTTTAGATAGTTGTCGTTATACCCTTGAAAATATTAAACATTACAAGTAGACTCCCTAGATAAGGGGATGTAATTGTATATATGCATAAGTTAAGGGAGTGTAATTGTAATACACCTATACGTTTAGGGAGTGTAATTATAACTATACATTAGCTAAACTGTACAGTAGGGGGTGTAATAGTAATTATTCAAACCTCAGGGGGTGTAGAGGTAATTATCCCATATATATATATTAACAATTGGATCACACTCGATCCTTTTTCCTAAATTTTTTATTTATAAAATATAAAAAAATATTTATTTTTAATAATGAGAATTTTCTTTTAATTAGTGAAGATTTTTACTTGAATTTATTATGAAAATAATAATCAGAAAATGAATTTGGAGGAAATAAAGTTGAAAAGAAAAAAAATTATAATTGAAGGAAAAATAGAAAAAGAAAAATAAATATTAAGAAAAGAAAAGTTAAAGAAAATTGTTTAAATCTTTATTTTTTATAATTACCTTGCCTTTATGTTTTAGAATAGCGTACTTAATTTTGTTTGTTCATATAAAAACATATTAAATTAACTAAATTACCTAATATGCTCATGCTTTATATATAACATAGATACCGAGAATTATGGATTATGATATTGCTATAAGAGTAAGCATGAAAATTTGTCGATTTAGCATTTCTTTCTTTCTTTTTCCTTTTTTTGTTTCCCCCTTGATAAATGATTCCGCGTTTCATATGTATGAAACATACAATATACAGGATTCGGAGTGCTTTGAATTTGTGAGTATGAGAAATTTTGTTTGATAACAAATTCGGCTAGAAACTATAAATTCAATGCATCACTATACTCTCATGGTCAAATTTTCTCACGGCACTTCATTAATCCGCAGTGCCTTGGGAGTTGCATTTCACAAATGTATTTAGAGAATAATTACCTCAGCACCCCCGTCAGGTTCCATAAAATTACCAAAATATCCTTTGAGATTTAAATAATTACCATTATATCCCTTGAAAAATTTTAAATATTGCAAGTAGACTTCCTTGATAAGAGGGTTTACTTGTAATATATGCATACGTTTAGGGGTGTGACTAAAATTATGCATTAACTTAACTGTATAGTAGGATGTGTCATGGTAATTATTCAAATTTTAGGAGATATTTTGGTAATTATAATAAACTTTAAGAGTGTAGAGTTAATTATCCCAATATTTAAACATCTCTTTTTTTTGCATGTTCATAATTTTGGCTAATTGCCTTAGCACCTCTAGTTTATTACCAAAAACAAAAAAAAAAAAAAAAAAAAAAAAAAAAAAAAAGAAGAAGAAGAAGAAGAAGAAAAGAACCTTTATCATTTATCAATCAAGGGGCAATATAATAAAGCATATGTAACATTACTAGTAGACATTCTAAACAAAATATAATATTACAAGTAGATCCTCTGAGCAAAGTGTTCACTTATAATATTTCAATTAACATGCTAAATTTTAAAGTGGTCTAAGTGGAATATAATGCAAGTTCCATTAAATTTTTTATTCAACTAAACTAAAAAACCAAAAAGAAAAAAAGAAAAAAGAAAGTTTTCCATTCAACTAAATTAATTAGCAATAGTGTTATTGTAACTTCTTAAACTCCATGAATTGCTTCCATAATTAAGTCAAATCTCGTATGGTGTTGATGTAATTATCCCTTAAAATTTAGATAAGTTTTGAATCCCTATGCCAATAATTCAAGGGATGGCATATGACTATACTTCGATATGATATCAAAGATATTATTCATAAATAGATGTATCTAGTAGATCTTAGTAGGAGAAAAGTATGACAAGATTTTCTTTTTTCTTTTTCTTTTTGGTAATAAACTATGAAAAGTGGCGATTATTATACATATCCCTCCAGAGAAATTAGATATATAATAAAGATATTATATATGCGGTTGAGAACAACCAGTGGAGTGATTGGTTTCACCGTCTCGATCAGGCCTACCGGTCGCTGGAGGGCATCTGTAGTTTAAAAGATTTCTAAGTAAAATAAACGTGCCGGTTTATGCTATAATTGAATAAAAAAATGTGTTTTACGTGTTTGACTATTCTATTTCTATAGCCTAAAAAATATTGCCAATTAAGCACGTTTTTTGAAAATGACGTTTTTGGTAGTTTCTTTGCAGGCTAAAATTATTCAAAGTAGGCTGTAATTTAGGTGTGAATTCGTCATGGATGATGATTTACAGACGCGGAGACGGACCACGATTTTGAAGTACAATGTGAGGACTTCTTACAAGAGATCGGATTAAACTCGGAACCAAGGTTACCCGTTTTAAATAGTACGAGTTTAGAGTGATTAAACAGAACTTAAAATGGATATAAGATCTTTTTAATTTACTTCAAATTCTATTTTACGGCTGTTGATAAGCCCTAGGTTAATTGGTTAGGGGGAGGTTTTATTATTAAGAGATCATGAGTTTAATTCTCCCTGAATGTGTGCAGAGCATTTTATTCTATTGTATAGTAGCTTATTTGATTTTTTACTGTATAATAGCTTGGTTATAAAATTTTTTTAGTTATTGATTTTAAATGTTATTGATCTGAGATACTGATATTAGGAATTAGATGTATTAATCGTCTCCCTTTCAAAAAAAAAAAAAATCTAATCCCATAGCCTATCTATTCTATTATATATGTGTACTATATGTGTACTATATGTTATACATTACATTATATTTTACTATATATTCATTATATTATGTCATTTTTTACAAATTTTTAATAAACATATTTATTTATTTATTGTTTTTCAATTTTTGTGTAGATTACTAGTTAACTTGTCAACTCAATTGGATAGGCATTGCGGGACAGGGTTTGGGGCTAGTTCCCTAGTTCCCAAGACACATCTTTTACGTAGTTTTCCGACAATGACACAAAATTTTAAGAGGTGGATAGTAATTTTCAATTACTTTAAATGAATCAAGTTGTACGCCTTTAAAAGATCGTTAGTCATTTAGTTGATAGTAACAGACTCGTTATTTAAGTTCAAATTGAATATTTTACAACAGAACTATTATGGTTACTCTAAAAAAAAATCATTTCATTAGTCATCATCATTTTTATGTTTTTTTTTTTAAACATCCTATTTATGAAAAAAATATCTATCATAGATCACTAACATGGTTTTTTTTCTCTGATGATTGTTTTCGGTTACAAACATGGATTAGTATATGTTAACTTTGTCACTAGTTATTTTTATGATGTGATTGAAGTCTGTTGTAAAACTAACTTATGTGATGGAATTTTCTTAAAAACTGAAAAAAAACATTTCAAGAATTTTATCACAAATTCGTCAAAATTTTAGCATTTGTATATATTTTTCTCATGCTTTAAATATGTTAATATTCCATTACAAGTTAGAAGTACAATGTGAGTACTCCTTAAGGATGACAATGGAGAGAGTTTCTGAACCTGAAGTCACCCCACTCCAAATGAAATGAATTCGGAGTGATTAAAGAGAGCTTGGAGGCTGGAGCAAGTAGGATCTCTCCAACCCGCCCAAATCCCCACTTATTTGTTTGATTATGTATATATATTATATTTTATATTATATAATATATATGTGTATCAATTTTTTTTTTTTTTACAAATTTATTTATTTTACATATTTATTTTATAATTTTTATTTTTTGACACGTTAGGATTAACTTGTCAACTCGATGGGGTGAGACTTTGTGGGCCAAGGTTTAAGCACTAGCTCATTCCACCCCAAAGTCGCTCTGCATTGTCAATCGCATTCTCAAGACACATCTTTCATGTAGTTATTGTGACAATGAAAAATAATTTTAATGAATCTATTTGTACCCATCAATTGTTTGATACATTACTTTCCACATGAAAATTACGAGATGTGAAGCTTTAATAATAATAATAATAATAAATTAGATATTTAATTGACATTTTGATGGAATTGTAGTATCAGACTCACTGTTTAAGTTCAAATTAAATATTTTATAACAACAAAAACCATTATGGTCATGTAAAGAAAGATTGTTTCCTTTAGTCGTCACTTCTATGCATTTTTATTAAAATGTTTCATTATAAGAAAGCATCTAATTCACCAACCAAAAAAATAAAAAATCATAGATCACTAGGGTGGCCGTTTTGTGATGATTTTTTTTTCATCACAAAATCACTAGTATACGTTTTGTTACCGATTAGTTTTATAGCGGAACTTGAGTCTATCACAAAACTAATTTTTGTGACAAAATTTCCATCACAAATTGAAAAAATAATTATGAGAAATTTTTCACAAATTCATTACAATGCCATCATTCATATATATTTTCATGATATTTTTATACATTTTAGTATTCCGTAACAAATCACATTGATGTTGTAAATCATTAATGAAATTATATCAATTACAAATTTTTCAATATTGAACGAGTATTTTCCTGAAGTGGTTTGATTGTATTTATCAATGAAAGAAGATAAAAAAATGTTATGGCTATATAGGCTATAAGCCTATAACATATGGTGCTAGAAACAAATCAAGTTAATTCAAATAAAAAAAAATAAAAATTAAAGATAATCTCTTCTGCACAACGTCGTCAGATCACTAAAATCAATTTTCATGAATCTTGCAAATAAAATCCCTTTAATTTCGTACTCAAGGGTCAATCTTCGTCTGTCCTTAGAAATTTTTATATCTTTATTACCTTTTTAGAATTAAAAAAAAAGAAAAAAGAAAAAGGGCATTCCCGTGAAGGAGTTTGGGGGGTAGAAATTCCACAAAGACGCGGTTAGTTAGATGCCCTTCCAAATTGCAACAACCTCTCTTATTCTAAGATTGTCTCTTCGAAAATATTAAAATGTCTTAATTTCTCTAATTAAATAGAATTTGCCAAACATGGTACATGTGCTAGCACTTAGGAATCTTCCTATTCTTTCCTATTTGTCCCATAATTTATTGTTCCTTAAACGAATCATCAATGGCACGATAACAATAAAGAAAAGAAAATATTCTATTTAATACAATACTAGAACATCAAATCAAGCTTGTGACTCACAATTGTTTTAGGTTGTAATTACTATTATTTTTTTAAAATTTGGTCAAATGAAAATTGGACATACAACTAGCATGATGTATTATTAACGTGGACTCAAATAAAATTGTATTTAAAGTTAAAAAATAACAAATGATAAACACATGAGTGAAATTGAAATGACGATGTAGTTTAACCTTCTTGATAAAAATTATATATCAATGAAAAGACAATCAAGAGTAATAGAATAGTTATTTTTATGACTAAAATGAGAATTAAAAATATGATACACCGAAATCAATATAAAAAAAAAATCATGTGGTTCGGACCTTTACCCTTCTTGGTAGATCTAAAATCTTTTGATGTAGCATAATAATAATAAATTATTTCTTTAAAATCGTGACAAATAAATCATTTTAGACAATAACATATATATTAACCGAAGGATTTAAAGAAAATGAATACTCAGCCAACCTTCTTGATAATCATATGCAACCTACTGGAAAATTGGTGCTTGTAACTTTATGACGTTGTGTTTGTACTGACTATACCAACCAGGGATGGAGCTTTAGCGTCTATTACAAAAGCTGTAATTAAATAATTGAGTAAATTGCATTAAACCCCCCAACCTTTGGGATCAAGTGCACTTCACCCCCCAAACTTTTCAAATGTGCGATTAACCCCCCAATGTTTGAAAAACGTGCGTTTTGCCTCCTTTCACGAACTCCGTTAGAATATTCTGAGAATATTCCGTTTTTCTTCAACTAAACTCCGAACAATTTAACAGAATATTCTCGAAATATTCTAACGGAGTTCATGAAAGGGGGCAAATAGCACGTTTTTCAAACGTTGGGAGGTTAATCGCACATTTGAAAAGCTTGGGGGGTGAAGTGCACTTGACCCCAAAGGTTGGGGGGTTTAATGCAATTTACTCTAAATAATTTATGATAGGAAACCTACAACTGTGGATTATGAGTGGGATTGAATAAAAGAATATTGATACAGGACACATTGGTCAAAATACCCTATTGTCCTTCAATTCTCCAGAAAATACTCAAATACTACAAGATTCTAAATCTTTGTTGTATGAATTGGTCCTGACTTGACCCCTCAACCCATTTTACATGCGTTTTCAATGAGTCCACGTAAACGGAGCCGATAGGCCCAACGACACTTAATACGATTGAGCTACGTTAATTATTACGTATAAATATCTTGATCATAAAGAGATAAAGAGAAATATTTGATAAATTATATATTCTTGAACTATACTACTTGTTCTTTATTCGTCTAGCTTCAATACCTAACCAGTACCTACTACCTACACTAACTAAAGTGTTGGGGGATTTCTGATGGATAAAACCCAATGATCCTAATTTTAGAGGAAGACCTCGTCGTATGGTTCGACCCATTGTCTTCAAATATATATATATATAAACTGTTCCTAGACCTATTGATTGTCCTCGGCTATATATAACTTGTAAATAATAAAGTCTAACTAGCATATATCCATACATACAAAACATGAGACTTTTAGATAGTTATTTTGATATATTTTTTAATGAGTTAACAAAATTAATCCTATTTGAAAAGATAACTACAAGATAGTTTTTAAAATAATGTAAAATAATGTAAAATATTTTAAATATTACTTATACTATTTAACATAAAAGAATTTTTTTTATCGAATAAAAAATTTAAACACACTCATCAAGTATGCCACGATAATTAATTTTTAATAATTCAAGAGATTGGCAAAAGTATCCGATATGAAAACAAAAAATGAAACAATATCCGTTTTCAACTGGTTACATATAAACAAAAGGAATCCATTATGTTTATAGCTAGTTAAATGTGCAAAACAGGGATTCCATTAGGATAAGAATTAATTAATTAACACGAAAATACAAATTACGCGTTACTGACTCAAATTTAAACAATAATTAATGGATGTTTAACTTAACCCAATACTAAAGCACACAAAACATTTGCTATTAATTTAGGGTTCGTTCCACATAAAATAGTAAAAGGGAAAAAAAAAAAGAGAAAAAAAGTCATATGATATTAACATAATGTTGATCTTATTGATGTAACATCATGTCACGCGCAACTACCATTATAAGTAAAATTTTCTGATTAGGGTTATGCACTGATAAAGTAATAAAGCAGGAAAATACTACAGTGCTTCCAAGGCATATGTGAATGTAACATTTTCTAATACTTATCCACTAAGATTATGGGTTTGAATTTTATGATTCATAAATGCAATAAAAAACAATTATTACAAAAATCTCTTAGTCTATGATCATGTGTCAAATTATATCCACAAGTTTGTCTGATATTAACAGCTATTGAAAAATTCTAACATGTTTTCCAAATGACTATTTTACTCTTTATTAAGAATTAAGCAAACTTTCATTGATGTTTATCCAAATTATTGACAAGTTCTTCTAAATTTGTTGTATTATTCTGTTCCTTAATTACTTTTTATTTAACTAATGGGAGCTTAGTCGAAAGGGTAAAGTGGAAGCACTAACGATAAGGTTACGTGTTTGAATTTGTTTCTTTATTGAAGAGTATAGATTAATTCTGGATATAATTGTTATATCGATTTAATGATGTAATGATGTCATTTTATTGATGATGTAATTAATAAATCATCTCTTATTTTTTATTTTTAATTTCAACATTTGACTTCTTTGAATTATCCTAATAAAATATTCTAAAGTTAAATAGACTTTCAACCATAAACCAAGCCAAATGTCCAAATTTGAATTAGGATCCACAAAATTATACGTTGATCTAGATATTATCTTTTTCGACATAAATAGTTGATAAAAAGAAAGAAGATAATGTAGAGCTCGTTAATAAAAAGAAAGAGGATAATGTAGTAGAAAAATAAAATATGTATATTAATTTTTTAAATATTACTAATTTTAATAAAATTATTTGAAATGTGCTTATTAATATTATAGGATGTAATCTCAAAATTCTATTAATTAAAATATCAAGTTTTAGGATAGAACAGTAAGATCACATAGATGCACTTGTGTTACTACGGACAAAGTTGATACTGCAAAAAGTAAATGTAGTAATAATATGAAAATTGTTACTAATAATATTATTACTTGATAATTACTTTCATTTTATCTCTGATGATACTTTTAAAAGATAATAATTTTTCTTTTTTTAATAAAAAATGATTTAAAAATCTTGATAAAAATTAATGTTTTAATTTGTCGTATTTGTAATAAATAACACATAAGACTCTTCATTTTATATATGTCACTTATATGCTGACTTTTTTTTCTCTCTTTTTTTTTTTTTTTTTTTTTTTTTTTTTTTTTTTTTTTTTTTGTACAGAGGATCGTCTCCAAACTTATTTGAATATTCCTACGACCTCAAACCCACCACCGATCTAGGATTAGGATGCATCATAAATCGCCTTCGGCCAACAGACGTTGTCCTCTGTAGGGTCACAGGCCCGCGCATCTGGGCTTGCCGAATATGTCATAATTTATTTGTCAATTGTTGGACTGTAACCAGGAAGGCATCATTGAACATAACTACAAGGTTCAAAAGGGCTCTCGGCTGTTTTGCAGAGAGAATCTGGACTCTTAGTTGGGCTCTAGCGTATCCTTATTGGGCCTTTCATGGACTGTGCTCTACTGAATGAATTAAAGTGCTTGGAATTGTTATTTCGGCTGGGAGTTCCAATTATGATACTGGGTCTCCATCGTAATGCAAATTTCACGACATTATATAGAATTATTATTATTTTTATTTATTATGTATTACAAAAGAAA
>JACFYI010002397.1:449275-461278 GCA_014898755.1 Handroanthus guayacan
ATTATTCTTTGAAAATATTAATTGTTGAAAAACACATCGTATGCTCGACTCAAACTAATCACTGAATTATTATTTTGTAGTTAAGTGAATTTTAGACAAAATTTGCAATAGAAAGACTTGGCATTGCCAAAGAATATTTTAGTTTTTTCATTATCTCTTTTAACAAATATATTATCATTGTCAAGATGAATTTTTTGAATGAAAAGACGAAACATGACGATCGACAATGTTCTTTGACAGGGCATGTAATAACCAAATATAATTCTACAAGAATGCCCAAGAATCTACTCGAGTCACGCAATGGTTCCCAAGCATTGTATTATGGTTGAAAATCTACTCGGGAACAAAGTGCTCCATAACTTTTAAGTTCAAAATGTAAAATAATTTTAGGTTATATATTTTTGAGTACTCATGCAGTAATATGCCAAAACGAATAAATTTAGTAAAATACGATCTAAACCTTCCAAAAAGCTAGATGGAAAATCTCATAGAAATTTGAAGTATTAGTACCTGAACAACGAGGGGAGCTCCGGCAAAAGATGAGGCTTTCTTCTATCTATGGGATTAGTGAGCATGTAAAATCTATCAGCCCAATCAACCTTTTGATCAGGAGATAAAATAATTCTTTGACCATAACCCTCAACATCTCCAGGTCTAATCTTGTATCTCAATCTTTCTTCCAAAGGAAGCTTGTAAAATTCTTGGATCTCATACTTCAATTTCTCCACCACTGAAAAGTCAACCCCATGATTCACCAGCTGCATCAACAGGAAATTATTTAAGGTTAATTTCAAACTTTCTTACACGATGCTATAATTGTCAATCATGCATACTTCATATCACTACAAAACAATTAAATTTTGGCAACAAGAAAATTAACATCATTTATCATTGCTTAAAGTGAGTTAAAAACAATATCTACCACAGTTATATATCACAGTTATATTAACGTTAGCTTTTAACCATGTAACTATTCAGTCTTTTGTAATTTTTATAAAAACAAAGTATTTCACTATTTCTTACAGGAGAAAAGAGTAGCATTAAAATACCTGAAATATGCCCCAATCTTTGCACACGGAGTGCAACTTCTCAAGTTGGAAAGTTTTACCTTCTTCAGAAAGTAAACTTCTCATGTCAAGCACGGGGATGGCTGCCGGAGGAGAATTTTTGTCGATGGATTCTTGATCCACAAGATACCGCGTTGGGATCTCATTAATGGAATTCTTAACCATCTCTTGGATACTTTGTACTTCCATTTTTGTTAGTGTTTTTCAAGTGATTTTACTGCGTACTATGATGTCTTAAGATGGAGTGCTTATGCCGTATCAGGGAAATGGGTATTTATAGAGTGAAATAGTGCAAGTTGGTACTGCATGGGAATCGCATGTCTTGATTCTTATCACAAGTTATTACTAACTTTAGGAAATGGCAGAGTAGGAAATGAAATTAATGAATCAAATTAACTTTTCAAACGTGACTGCGTTGAAGAATGACATGATTTTGAGTGGAAATTCTAGGAAAAGTCCATCCTGGGTAATCCTAATCTAAAGCAGAAATATTAAGTTTGAATTTGAACACAATTAATCTCGATCTTGCATATTTGGGTTTCGTAAGTTTAGCAGTGGGAATTGAGATGGACAAAACAGACAAAGAAGATAAAAAAGCCCCACATTAAAGTCTAAATTTTGAAACACCTTCGCGGCAGCGAGTCGTTGGACTCGGCCCAGTTTCACATATATTTCATTGTTTGCAAGTAAGCTGTGCTGTCTTTTAATTTTCACACTTGCATGGTGTAATAAAGTATCTCACAAATTCCATTATTAATAATTTAATTATATTAAATAAACATATGTTAATGATAATTAGCTTTAGTACTAGATCGGAAAATCGATGAACCAATAAAAAACAGTAATAGCATCCTGCCTATCTCTCACCACTCAAAGCGCTTTTTTTCCCCAACTAAAACAATTTAGTATTATGTTTTGTATTGTATTAATTAATTGGATAATTATCTAAATACCCATTGAAGTTTGGTGTATAATTATTGTCAAAACACTCTTGAAATTTGAATAATTATCATTAGATTTCTACTATTAGTTCATCTGACGTATAATTATCATTACATCCTCTTCAAATCTTGAAATATTAAAAATAGATCCCATGAATAAGAGGGCATAATTGTAATTCTACATAAGTTCAGGGGATATAATTATAATTATGTGTTGGTTGAACTAATGGTAAGGAGTGTAATGATAATTATTCAAACTTTATGAAATGTTTTAGTAATTAAAGCCAAACCTCGATGATTTCATAGTATCTAGACCATTTTTCCTGTTATAAGATTGTTTTTAGATTTTTGCATGAATAACATAACAATTTTCTAATCAGTTCTTTTAATTTGAGGTTAGGTTTTTGAATACCCATCGCACTTGCGTGGAAGCCATGTTGACTGCTTGATTATTGGCAACCTTACATCTAAATATATAAGGTATAAATTAATTAAATAAACTCAATTTTTGAATTTCAGATTCCTGTATATCATCATTCTAGCTGGCATTGCGAAAGAGAAAAAGGAAGAAATGAATTTTAAAACCCACTTTTTTTATAATTAAATTTTAAACCCACTTTCCCAAGTTTCTTAATTTATGTTTACTTGATTTTGGCACGTTTATAAACGACTTTTGGCCACACAAACAGAAATTACTTTACCCGCAGAGACAACGTAATACGATCTTCCATGTAATTTCCAGGACATTAGTACTCACGGTCGTCAATGGGGCCTTAAGAAACGTTTTTGAAACACTGAATTTTGTTTACATGCAAGCATCTAGAAATACTATTAGCAATTGGATCACACTAGATACTTCTATCTAAATTTTTTATTTATAAAATTTAAAAGCATATTTATTTTTAATAATGACAATTTCCTTTTAATTACTGGATATTTTTACTTGAATTTATTATGAGAATAATAATCAAAAGATGAATTTGGAGAAAATAAAGTTGCGAAGGAGAGAAATTATAATTGGATAAAAAATAGAAAAGAAAAATAAACATTAAGAAAAGAAAGATTAAAGAAAATTATTTAAATCCTTATTTTTTATAATTACTTTTCCTTTATGTTTTGGAATAGAATAATTAATTTTGTCTGTTCATATAAAAACGTATTAAAATAACTAAGTTACCTAATATGCTTATACTTTATATATTGTATAGATATCGAGAATTATGGATTATGATATTGTAATTACAGCAAGCATTAAAATTTTTTGATTCAATATTTATTTCTTTTTTTTTTCCCCTTGATAAATGATTCTGCGTTCCATATGTATGAAACATACAATATACAAGATTCGGAGTACTTTGAATTTGTGAGTACGAGAAATTTTGTTTGATAACAAATTCGGCAAGAAACTAAATTGAATGCATCACTATACTGCCATGGTCAAATTTTCTCACTGCATTTCATTAATACTCATCCGCAGGTGTACTTGGGGAATAATTACCCCAACACCCCATGAGGTTCCATAAAATTACCAAAGTATCTTCTAAAGTTCCCTTGAAAATTTTAAATATTACAAGGAAACCTTTTTAATAAGAGAATTTACTTGTAATATATGCATATATTTAGAAGGTGTAATTATAATATATGTATATGTTCAGATGTTGTAATTAAAATTATGCAATAGCCGAACTACATAGTAGGATGTGTCATGACAATTATTAATTTTTAGGAGATAGTTTGGTAATTATGGTAAACTTTAAGAGTGTAGAGTTAATTATCCCAATATTCAAACATCTCTTTTCTGCATGTTCATAATTTTGGCTAATTACATTAACACCTGTACTTTATTTGGAAAAAAAAAAGAAAAAGGAAAAAAGAACCTTTATCATTTATCAATCTACGAAAAATATAATAAAGCATATGTAACATAACTAGTAAATCCTTTGAACAAAATATAATATTACAAGTAAATCCACTATGCAACGTGTTCACTTATAATATTTTAGTTAATATATTAAATTTTAAAGTGATCAAACTGGAATATAATGCAAGTTCGATAAAGTTTTTCATTCAGCTAAACCAAAAAAAAAAAAAAGAAAAAGAAAAAAGAAAAAAAGTTCTCCATTCAGCTAAATTAATTAGCAGGAGTGTCATTGTAACTTTTTAATTGCTTCCATAATTAAGTCAAATCTCATGTGGTGTTGATGTAATTATCCCTTAAAATTTTAGATAAGTTTTGAATCTCTATGCCAAGACTTCAAGGGATGGCACATAATTATACTTTGATATGATATCAAAGATATTATTTATAAATAGAAATATCTAGTAGATCTTAGTAAGAGAAAAGTATCACAAGAATTTTTTTTTTCTTTTTCTTTCTGATAATAAACTATGAAAAGTGGCGATTATAATATATATCCCTCCAGAGAAATTAGATACAATGAACATATTAGATTTGTGGTTGACAATAAGCAGTGGAGTGATTCGTTTCACGGTCTCGATCATGCCCGCCGGTCGCTGGAAGGCATTCCACATTTGTGGTTTAAAAGATTTCTAAGCAAAATAAACGTGCCGGTTTATGCTATAATTGAATAAAAAAATGTGTTTACGTGTTTGACTATTCTATTTCTATGGCCTAAAAAATAATGCCAATTAAGCACGTTTTTGAAAATGACGTTTTTGGTAGTTTCTGTCCAGGCTAAAATTAGTCAAAATAAGCTGTAATGGATAAGCCTACAAATAGATTAAGTATTATCGTACCCATATCCATACTCTAAAATATACATATAACAAGATCTTATATTCTATTCTACCCAATGGATATTGAGACCCATAGAATTTATCAATTACGTCTACCATATTATATTAATATCCATTAGGTCTACCCTCTTGTACCCAAGACCTATTGGGTCTATAAAGTAGACCTGTCAATTCAGATATTTGAATATTAATGTTATCATTATCCAGATATGGATTGAATTAAATTTTTATCGAATGCTAAAAATAAATATTCGCATCCGCATTCGTCGAAAATCAATTAGATATTCGAATATTCGATATCCATTTTAATAGTTAGAAAAAAGATATAATATCGAAATATTGGTATATCGATTATTCTCAATTTTCATCCTGTATTTTGATTTGTTACTTCATATATCTGAATTTAATATATTAATGCCCAAATATTAAAGTTCATGAGTAAATCATTTCAAATATTCCAGCATAGCCTAAAATTTTAATATATAGCGCATCATTCTTAAATTTTGTTTCTATGTATAATTTAATACTTATACATTATATTATTTATATAAATAATTACATCTAAAATTCTGTGAAAATACAGATAATTTTTTGATGTGAATATTCTGAATGCAGATACTATTATATTCGTATTCGGAATTTTAGACAATCGATACAGATACGAATATATTTGACTATTTTTTAATATAGATAATATTGACCAATTTCTAATACAAATGCGGATGATCGAATGAACATTCAGATATTTTTTATAGGTCTATATGAAAGCATCATTAATCATTCATGTTTTTTTAAATATTCATATTCTTAACTAAATTGCCACACTGGCATCCTCTAATAAAAAAGCCATAACTTATTCTAGAGATATTCTTTTTGGGAACCGATTTTTTTTGTTTTAAACTAGACTGATTGAGTTTTCCAACCATATATGGTATGCCCTCTAAAGAATTTCTAATAAAATTAGTTTTTTGTTCGAAATAACCTCTTCTGCTAGAATTATTACTGTTGATTTGCTTCTGTATCATGAAATCGATTGATCATTAGTTTAAATTTTACTTTTATGTGAAAAAAATATAAAATAAACATGTTTTAATTTAATACAAAAATATTTAAATCAAGAAAATATATAACTAATTAATGCAAATTTGCAACTAACAATATTCAAATAAAGCAAATGCATAACTGAAAAATTTAGTATATTTGTCGCACAAAAATTAAAATATATATTCTTAAGTTTATACGCATTAAGTTTACACATACATTCATTAATATACATTTCATCTTAATAGCAATAATTTTAGATTAATTAATAATTAATAAAAATGTTTTGATATATAACTAATCTTTAAGTATGAGTATAGACTTTACCCATACCTATGGGTAACTTGTGGGTATAGACGATACTCATACCCATTAGAATTTTTTCAATGGGTAAGGGTAGAGTATAGGTATGACAAGAAATGATTGGGTCCGGGTATGGGTTTCTATTTTTTTTTTTTTTTTTTTTTGGGGTATGGATAGGGTAATGCCCTATCCATTGACAAGCCTAGTCATGGATGATGATTTATAGACACAGAGATGGACCACGATTTTGAAGTACAATGTGAGGACTTCTTGCAATAGATCGGATTAAACTCTGAACCAAAGTCACCTATTTTAAATAGTACGAGTTTAGAATAAATAAACGGAACTTAAAATGGATATAAGATCTTTTTAATTCATTTCAAATTCTATCTCATAGTTGCTGATAAGCCCTAGTCTAATTTGTTAGGGGAGGTGTTATGATCAAGAGATCATAAGTTCAATTATCTTTGAATGCGTGTGGAGCATTTTATTCTATTGTACAGTGGCTTGTTTAATTTTTTACTGTATAGTAGCTTCGTTATAATTTTTTTTTAGTTATTGATTTTAAATGTTGTTGATTTGAGGTACTGATATTAATAATTAGATGTATTAATCGTCTCCCTTTAAAAAAAAAAAAAATCTAATCCTGTAGCCTATCTATTCTGTTATATATGTGTGCTATATGTTCCCATTACATTATATTTCACTATATATTCATTATATTATGTCATTTTTTACAAATTTTTAATAAACATATTTATTTATTTATTGTTTTTTCAATTTTTGTATGGATTACCAGTTAACTTGTCAACTCAATGGTATGGGCTTTGCGAGACAGGGTTTGGGGTGAGTTCCAAAACACATCTTTCATGTAGTTTTGTGACAATGACACCAAATGTTGAGACGTGGATAATAATTTTCAATTACTTTAATGAATCAAGTTGTACGCCATTAAAAGATCGTTAGTCACTGAGTTGATAGTAACAGGCTCGTTATTTAAGTTCAAATTGAATATTTTACAACAGAACTATTATTGTCACACACAAAAAAAATATTCATTTCATTAGTCCTCAGTTTTATCACCCCCGCTCCAAAAAAAAAAAATTCATTATAAGGCAACATCCCATTGATGATCAAAACGGTCTATCGTAGATCACCAACATGGTTTTTTTGACGATTTTTTTTCGTTACAAACATAGATTAGTGTATATTAACTTTGTCACTAGTTATTTTTATGATGTGATTGAGGTTTGTCATAAACTAACTTATGTGATGGAATTTTTCTTAAAAACTGAAAAAACATTTCAAGAATTCTATCACAAATTCTTCAAAAGTTTAAAATTTGTACATATTTTTCTCATGCTTTAAATATGTTAGTCTTCCATAACAAGTTAGAAGCACAATATGAGTACTTTTTAAGGATGACAATAGAGCGAGTTTTCTGAACCTGAGATCACCCCCACTCAAAATGAAATGAATTCAGAGTGATTAAAGAGAGCTTGGTGCTGGGAATAGGATCTCTGCATCCCACCCAAACCCCCACTCATTTGTTTGATTATGTATATATACTATATTTTATATATTATATTATATTTTATATTATGTATTATATTGTACTATATATATACACATTATATAATATATGTGTGTATCATTTTTTTTTTACGAATCTATTTATTTTACATATTTATTTTATAATTTTTAATTTTTGACGTGCTAGGATTAACTTGTCAACTCGATGGGGTGAGACTCTGTGGGGCAAGGTTTAAGCACGAGCTCATTCCACCCCAAAGCCGCCTTGCATTGTCAATCGCATTCTCAAGACACATCTTTTATGTAGTAGTTGTGACAATGAAAAATAATTTTAATGAATCTATTTGTACCCATCAATTGTTTGATACATTACTTTCCACATGAAAATTACGAGATGTGAAGCTTTAATAATAATAATAATAATAAATTAGACATTTAATTGACATTTTGATGAAATTGTAGTATCAGACTTACTATTTAAGTTCAAATGCAATATTTTATAACAACAAAACCATTATGGTCACGTAAAGAAAGATTGTTTCCTTAGTCGTCACTTTTATGCTTTTTTTATTAAAATGTTTCATTATAAGAAAGCATCTAATCCACTAACACAAAGGGAAAACAAAAAAAAAAAACAAAAACCAAAACAAAAAATCATAGGTCACTACTATGGTTTTGTGATGAATTTTTTTTTTTTCATCAAAAAATCATTAATATACGTTTTGTTACTGATTAGTTTTATAGCGAAATTTGACTGTATCAGGAAACTATTTTTTGTTATAAAATTTCCATCACAAATTGAAAAATAATTATGAGAAATCTATCACAAATTCGTTACAATTCCATCATTCATATATGTTTTTCTGATATATTTATACATGTTAGTATTTCATAACAAATCACATAGATATCGTCAATCAATGATGAAATCATATCAATCACAAATTTTTCAATATTAAACGAGTATTTTCTTGAAGTGGTTTGATTATATTTATCAATGAAAGAAGACAAAAAAATGTTATGGCTATAGGCTATAAGCCTACAACATAGGTTGCTAGAAAAAAATTCAAGTTAATTCAAATAACAAAAAAATGAAAAATTAATGATAATCTCTTATGCTCAACATCGTCACATCACCAGTTACTAATAAAATCCCATTAATTTTGTACTCCAGAGTCAATCTTCGTCTGTCCTTAAAAATTTTGATATCTATATTACCTTTTTTAGAATTAAAAAAAAAAAAAGAAAGAAAAAAGCATTCCCGTGACGGAGTTTGGGGGGTAGAAATTCCAAAAAGACGCGGTTACCCTTTCCAAGTTGCAGCAGCCTCTCTCATACTAAAATTGTCTCTTCGAAAATACAAAAGTGTCTTAATTTCTCTAATTAAATAGCATTTGCCTCTCACTTAGGAATCTTCTATTTAATACAATACTAAAACATCAAATCAAGGTTATGACTCACAATTGTTTTAGGTTGTAATTATTATTATTATTATTATTTTTTAAAGTTGGTCGAATGAAAATTGGACATACAACTAGCATGATGTATTATTAACATGAACTCGAATAAAATTGTATTTAAAGTTAAAAAACAATAAATGATAAACACATGAGCGAAATTGAAATGACAATGTAACTTAACCTTCTTGACAAAAATTATATGTCAATGCAAAGATAATCAAGTAATAGAATAGTTATTGTTATGACTTAAATGAGAATTAAAAATATAATACACGGAAATCAATATAAAAAAAAATTATTTGGTTCGGATCTTTACTCTTCTTGGTAGATTTAAAAACTTTTGATGTAGCATAATAATAATAAATTATTTCTTTAAAATCGTGAAAAATAAATCATTTCAGATAATATATATATATATATATATTAACCCAAGGGTTTAAAGAAAATGAATACTCAGCTAACCTTGTTGATAATCATATGCAACCTACTGGAAAATTGGTGCTTGTAACTGTATGACATTCTGTTTGTGCTGACTATGCCAACTAGGGATGGAGCTTTAGCATCTATAATACAAAAACTCTAATGAAATAATTTATGATAGGAAACCTACAACTATGGATTATGAGTGGGATTGAATAAAAGAATAATGATACATGATACGTTGGTCAAAAGACTCTATTGTCCTTCAATTTTCCAGAAAATACCCAAATACTACAAGATTCTAAGTTTTTGTTGTATGAATTGATCCTGACTTGACCCCTCAACCCATTTTACATGCGTTTTCAATGCATCCACGTAAACGGAGCCGATAGGCCCAACGAGACTTAATGCGATTGAGCTACGTTAACTATTACGTATAAATATCTTGATAATAAAGAGATAAAGAGAAATATTTGATAAATTATGTATCCTTGAACTGTACTACTTGCTCTTTTTTCGTCTAGCTTCAATACCTACCTAGTACCTACTACTTGCAGTAACTAAAGTGTTGGGGGATTTCTGATGGATGAAACCCAATGATCCTAATTTTAGAGGAGACCTCGTCGTATGGTTCAACCCATTTTCTTCAATATATATATATATATATAAATAGTTATTTTAATATATCTTTTAATGAGTTAACAAAATTAATCCTATTTGAAAAGATAATTACAAGATAGCTTTTAAAATAATGTAAAATAACCTTTTCTTACTTTTTTAATATTTATTTTTCACTAATTAATTATATATGTATATATTCCCTTTCTAACTTTATTCTTTTCAAATTTATTTTTCTATTCTATTGATAAATTCAACTAAAAATATTTTAAAAATTACTTATACTATTTAACATAAAAGATTTTTTTTTATCGAATAAAAAATTTAAACACACTCATCAAGTATGCCACAATAATTAATTTTTAATAATTCAAAAGATTGGCAAAAGTATGCTATATGAAAACAAAAAATGAGACATCATCCATTTTCAACTGGTTACATATAAAAATAAGGAATCCCTTAGGTGTACACCTAGTTAAATGTGTAAAACAGGGATTCCATTAGGATAAGAATTAATTAATTAACACTAAAATACAAATTACGTGTTACTGACTCAAATTTAAACAAGAATTAATGGATTTTTAACTTAACACAATACTAAAGCAGACAAAAAACATTTTCTATGTAGAGTTCTTTCCATATTAAATAGTTAAAAAAAAAAAAATCTTATTATATTAACATAATCTTGATCTTATTGATGTCACATCATGTCACGCGCGACTACCATTATAAGTAAAATTTTCTGATCAGGGTTATGCACTGATGAAGTAATAAAGCAGGAAAATACTACGTACAGTGCTACTAAGGCATATGTGAATGTAACATTTTCTAATACTTTTCCACTAAGATTATGGGTTTGAATTTTATGATTCATAATTGCAATAAAAACAATTATTACAAAAATCTCTTAGTCTATGATCATGTGTCTAAAATTATATCCACAAGTTTGTATGATATTAACAGCTATTGAAAAATTCTAACATGTTTTCCAAATGACTATTTTACTCTTTATTAAGAATTAAGCAAACTTTCATTGATGTTTATCCAAATAACTGACAAGTTCTTCTAAATTTGTTATATTATTACGTTCCTTAATTATGTTTTATTTGTTTATTAATTTTTTATTTAACTAGTGGGATCTTAATCAAAAGGGTAAAGTGGAAGCATTAACGATGAGGTTAGGTGTTTGAATCTATTTTTCCATTGAATAGTATAGGTTCATTCTGAATATAGTTATTATATTGATTTAATTATGTACTGAGGTCATTTTATTGATGATGAAATTAATGAATAGTCTCTTATTTTTTATTTTTAATTTCAACGTTTGACTTCTTTGAATTTTCCTAATAAACTATTCTAAAGTTAAAGAGACTTCCAACCATAAACCAAGCCAAATGTCCAAATTTGAATTCGGGTCCACCAAATTATATGTTGGTCTAGATATTGTCTTTTTTGACATAAACATTGATTGTCCATGTGATAATCACAGCACCTTGTAGAGCTCGTTAACAAAAAGAAAGAAGATAAGGCAGTAGAAAAATAAAATACGTATATTAATATTTTAAATATTAATAATTTTAATAAAATTATTTGAAATGTGCTTATTAATATTGTAGGATGTAATCTCAAAACTCAATTAAAAGTTAAAATATCAAGTTTCACGATAGAACAGTATAAAGTAGATAAATCATATAGACGGATTTGTGTGACTATGGACAAAGTTCATACTGCAAAAGTAAATATTGTAAAAATATCAAAATTGTTACTAATAATATAATTATGTGGTAATTACTTTCATGTTATCTTTGATGATAGTTTTAAGCGATTTAATTTTTCTTTTTTAATCAAAAATGGTTTAAAAAT
>JACFYI010002397.1:469941-487185 GCA_014898755.1 Handroanthus guayacan
TTTCAAATTTACTTCCTTGTAATGCTTGTTGCTTAGTTTTATGAAATTACTTATAAAAAAAAAAATTGTTTCATTAGTCATCACTTTTATGTTTTTCTTTTTTTTTCCCCCCTAAAAATGATTCATTATAAGACAACATCCCATTTATGAACAAAAATATCTATCATAGATCACTAACATAGTTTTTTGATGATTTTTTTCATTACAAAAATGGATTAGTATATACTTACTTTGTCACTAGTTATTGTTATGATGTAATTGAACTCTGTCATAAAACTAATTTATTTGATGAACTTTTCCTTAAAAATTGAAAAAACATTTCAAGAATTCCATCACAAATTCTTCAAAAGTTTAACATTTGTACATATTTTTCTCATGCTTTAAATATGTTAGTCTTCTATAACAAGTTAGAAGTATAATGTGAGTACTTTTTAAGGATGACAATGGAGAGAGTTTTTGAACCTGAAGTCAACCCACTCCAAATGAAATGAATTCAGAGTGATTAACGAGAGCTTGGGGCAGGGAATAGGATCTCTCCAACCTGCCCAAACCCCCACTCATTTGTTTGATTATGTATATATATATATATTTATATTTTATATTTTATATCATGTATTATATTGTACTATATATATTATATAATATATGTGGGTATCATTTTTTTTAACAAATTTATTTATTTTACATATTTATTTTATAATTTTTGACATGTTAGGATTAACTTGTCAACTCGATGGGGCGGGAATTTGTGGGGCAAGGTTTAAGCATGAGCTCATTCCACCACAAAATCGCCCTGCATTGTCAATCGCATTCTCAAGACACATCTTTCATGTAGATATTGTGACAATGAAAAATAATTTTAATGAATCGATTTGTACCCATCAATTGTTTGATACATTACTTTCCACATGAAAATTACGAGATGTGAAGCTTTAATAATAATAATAATAATAATAATAATAATAATAATAATAATAATGATAATAATAATAATAATAATAAATTAGATATTTAATGACATTTTGATGGAATTGTAGTATCTGACTCACTGTTTAAGTTCAAATTAAATATTTTATAACAACAAAAACCATTATGGTCATGTAAAGAAAGATTGTTTCCTTTAGTCGTCACTTCTATGCATTTTTATTAAAATGTTTCATTATAAGAAAGCATCTAATTCACTAATCAAAAAAATAAAAAATCATAGATCACTAGAGTGGCCGTTTTGTGATGATTTTTTTTTCATCACAAAATCACTAATATACGTTTTGTTACTGATTAGTTTTATAACGGAACTTGAGTCTATCACAAAACTAATTTTGTGACAAAATTTCCATCACAAATTGAAAAAATAATTATGAGAAATTTATCACAAATTCGTTACAATGCCATCATTCATATATATTTTCATGATATTTTTATACATGTTAGTATTCCGTAACAAATCACATTGATGTGGTAAATCATTAATGAAATTATATCAATTACAAATTTTTCAATATTGAACGCGTATTTTCCTGAAGTGGTTTGATTGTATTTATCAATGAAAGAAGATAAAAAAAGGTTATGGCTATAGGCTATAAGCCTATAACATATGGTGCTAGAAACAAATCAAGTTAATTCAAATAAAAAAAAAAATTAAAGATAATCTCTTTTGCTCAACGTCGTCAGATCACTAAAATCAATTTTCATGAATCTTGCAAATAAAATCCCTTTAATTTCGTACTCAAGGGTCAATCTTCGTCTGTCCTTAGAAATTTTTATATCTTTATTACATTTTTTAGAATTTAAAAAAAAAAAAAAAAAACAGAGAGAGCATTCCCGTGCAGGAGTTTGGGGGGTAGAATTCCACAAAGACGCGGTTAGTTAGATGCCCTTTCCAAGTTGCAACAACCTCTCTTATTCTAAGATTCTCTCTTCGAAAATATTAAAATGTCTTAATTTCTCTAATTAAATAGAATTTGCCAGACATGGTACATGTGCTAGCACTTAGGAATCTTCCTATTCTTTCCTATTTGTCCCATAATTTATTGTTCCTTAAACGAATCATCAATGGCACGATAACAATCAAGGAAAGAAAATATTCTATTTAACACAATACTAGAACCTCAAATTTAATCAAACTATAATATGAAAGTAGAGGTGAGGAATTTATATAAGGACAGGAGTAAAATTGTTCAAAACGTCCGGCGTTTAGTTAAAGTTGTCCAGCATAAAATACCCCTCATAATATCAATATCTTAATTAAAACGCATTTCATTTATATTTCCCAAGTCAACATGAGGCATAAGTCGTTCATTGATTGATGGCGACTTTTTTTAATTAGTGATGGTGACAAATTAAGCTCCATTTGAGGACTTGCAAGTTGTTGTTTTACGATGTTGGCTTAGAACATTACATACGTAGGTGTCGTTGCTTTCATTAAGACTTTTTTCAAAAAAATTCTTTGCTTAAGATTAAGGAAATAAAACATAGAAAAGATTTTGTTGCTAAATTCATGGTTAGTAATTAGTTTGATACCGATTTCTTCAGTGAGCATGGATATACATATATATATATGTGTTTAATTATTATGTATTTGCACTTAAATATTCACTTATAATTAAGCTATATTCATTAAATCCTTATAAATGCGCATATATATGTATAAATGCGCTTGTGACTCACAATTGTTTTAGGTTGTAATTATTATTTTTTTTTTAAATTTGGTCGAATGAAAATTGGACATACAACTAGCATGATGTATTATTAATGTGGACTCAAATAAAATTGTATTTTAAGAATAAAAAATAATAAATGATAAACACATGAGTGAAATTGAAACGACAATGTAGTTTAACCTTCTTGATAAAAAGTATACATCAATGAAAAGACAATCAAGAGTAATAGAATAGTTATTGTTATGACTTAAATGAGAATTAAAAATATAATATACCGAAATCAATATAAAAAAAATTATGTGGTTCGGACCCTTACTCTTCTTGGTAGATCTAAAATCTTTTGATGTAGCATAATAATAATAAATTATTTCTTTAAAATCGTGAAAAATAAATCATTTTAGATAATAATATATATATATATATTAACCTAAGGATTTAAAGAAAATGAATACTCAGCCAACCTTGTTGATAATGATATGCAACCTACTGGAAAATTGGTGCTTGTAACTTTATGACATTCTGTTTGCACTGACTATACCAACCAGGGATGGAGCTTTAGCGTCTATAATACAAAAACTACAATGAAATAATTTATGATAGGAAACCTACAATTGTGGATTATGAGTGGGATTGAATAAACAAATATTGATACAGGACACGTTGGTCAAAAGATTCTATTGTCCTTCAATTCTCCAGAAAATACCCAAATACTACAAGATTCTAAGTCTTTGTTGCATGAATTGGTCCTGACTTGACCCCTCAACCCATTTTACATGCGTTTTCAATGAGTCCACGTAAATGGAGCCGATAGGCCCAACGAGACATAATACCATTGAGCCACGTTAACTAGTACGTACAAATATCTTGATCATAAAGAGATAAAGAGAAATATTTGATAAATTATATATCCTTGAACTATACTACTTGCTCTTTATTCGTCTAGCTTAAATACCTACCTACTACCAGCACTAACTAAAGTGTTGGGGGATTTCTGATGGATAAAACCTAATGATCCTAATTTTAGAGGAAGACCTCGTCATATGGTTCGACCCATTTTCTTCATATAATGTATATATATATATATGAACCATTCCTAGACCAATTGATCGACCTTGGCTATATATAACTTGTAAATAATAAAGTCTAACTAGCACATGTCTATACATACAAAACATGAGACCTTTAGATAGTTATTTTGATATATTTTTTAATGAGTTAATAAAATTAATCCCATTTGAAAAGATAATTACAAGATAGTTTCTAAAATAATGTAAAATACTTTTTTCTTATTTTTTTAATATTTATTTTTCACTAATTATATATATATATATTTCCCTTTCTAGCTTTATTCTCTTCAAATTTATTTTTCTATTCAATATGATAAATTTAAGTAAAAATATTTAAAAAAATTACTCATACTATTTAACATAAAAGAATATTTTATTTTTATCAAATAAAAAATTGAAATACACTCATCAAGTGTGCCACAATGATTGGTTTTTAATAATTCAAAAGATTGGCAAAAGTATCCTATATGAAAACAAAAAATGAAACAATATCCATTTTCAACTGGTTACATATAAACAAAAGGAATCCATTATGTTTATAGCTAGTTAAATGTGTAAAACAGGGATTCCATTACGATGAGAATTAATTAATTAACACTAAAATACAAATTACGCGTTATTAACTCAAATTTAAACAAGAATTAATGCAATACTAAAGCACACAAAAAACATTTGCTAATTAGAGTTCGTTCCACATTAAATAGTAAAAAGAAAAAAAAAAAAAGAGGGAGAGAAAAAAAAAGTCATATGATATTAACAAAATGTTGATCTTATTGATGTAACATCATGTCACGCGCGACTACCGTTTTAAGTACAATTTTCTGATTAGGGTTATGCACTGATAAAGTAATAGAGCTGGGAATACTACAGTGCTACTAAGGCATTTGTCAATGTAACATTTTCTAATACTTAACCACTAAGGTTACGGGTTTGACTTTTATGATTCATAAATGCAATAAAAACAATTATTACAAAAATCTCTTAGTCTATGATCATATGTCTAAAATTATATCCACAAGTTTGTATGATATCAACAGCTATTGAAAAATTCTAACATGTTTTCCTAATGACTATTTAATTTACTCTTTATTAAGAATTACTCAAACTTTAATTGATGTTCATCCAAATTACTGACAAGTTCTTCTAAATTTGTATATTATTATGTTCCTTAATTACTTTTTATTTGTTTATTTATTTTATATTTAACTCATGGGAGCTTAGTCGAAAGGGTAAAGTGGAAGCACCAACGATGAGCTTAGGCATATGTAATGATGTCATTTTATTGATGACATAATTAATAAATCGTCTCCTATTTTTTATTTTTTATTTCAATATTTGACTTCTTAATTTGAATTATCCTAATAAAATATTCTAAAGTTAAATAGACTTTCAACCATAAACCAAGCCAAATGTCCAAATTTGAATTCGAGTCCACAAAATTGTATGTTGATCTAGATATTATCTTTTTTGACATAAATAGTTGATTGATTGTCCATATGATAATCACAGCACCTTGTAGAGCTCGTTAACAAAAAGAAAGAAGATAAGGTAGTAGAAAAATAAAATGCTTATATTAATATTTTAAATATTAATAATTTTAATAAAATTATTTGAAATGTGCTTATTAATATTGTAGGACGTAATCTCAAAATTCTATTAAAAGTTCAAATGTCAAGTTTCAGGATAAAATAGTATAAAGTAAATAAATCACATAAACGGACTTGTGTGACTATGGACAAAGTTCATACTACAAAAATAAATGTAGTAATAATATGAAAATTATTGTTAATAATATAATTATATGATAATTACTTTCATTTTATCTCTAATGATACTTTTAAGAGATAATAATTTTCTTTTTTTAAAAAAAAATGATTTAAATTTTTTTTATAAAAATTAGTGTTTTAAATTGTCATTTTTGTAATAAATGACACATAAGACTCTTCATTTTATATGTGCCACTTACATGCCGACTTTTATTTTTTTATTTTTTTGAGCAAATGATCGTCCTCAAACTTATCTGAATATCCCTGTGACCTTGAACCTACCGCCGATCTAGGATTAGGATGCAGCATAAACTGCTTTCGGCCAAGGGATGTTGTCCTCTCTAAGGTCACAGGCCCGCGCAACTGGACTTGACGAATATGTCAAAATTTATTTGTCAATTGTTGGACTGTAACAGGGAAGGCAATATTGAAACTACAAGCTTCAGAAGGGCTCTTTGCTGTTTTACAGTGAAAATCTGGACTCTTAGTGGGGCTCTACTCGTATCCTTATTGGGCCTTTGATGGACTTTCTTGGGCCTTTCATGGACTATGCTATATTAATTGAATTAAAATGCTTGCAATTGTTGTTTCGGCTGGGGGTTCCAATTATGACATTGGGTCTTCATCGTAATGCAAATTTGACGACATTATATAGAATTATTATTATTATTTTTATTTATTATGTATTACAAAAGAAATATAAAAAATAAATTATAACATATTTTCAGATCATTAAAAGAATTGCTACAAGATTAACAATTACGGTTATATATTAATTACAAATTTTTTGAATCAAACATAAATTTTTCATATAACAAAATATATTATTAGTTTGGTCCAATTTCATAGTAAAAGTGAGTTATAAGAATATCTGTTTTGGATTTAGTTATGATACATCAACTTCAAACCATATATTTTTGTAGCTAACTTTCGCTACGAAATTGATTTTAAGTAGTAATTTTGTTATATTAAAATTTATATTTGTTATAAAAAAAATTGTAGCTAATTTATGGCCCTAGTTACAAAATTAATTTCATAGCAAAGTACCTTAGCTTTTTTTATGGTGAGTGCTGCTTCATTTAAATTCATTTTCTATTTCTTTACACTCTTTATAAAATAACCCTTGCATATATAATTTAAAGACTCACACTTATAATTCCGGGTTTATACTTGTGTTGATGTGTATATAACTCTTTAATCAATTGACTATTGAAATATTATAATAATACTACATATTTGATAAATTATAAAAAAAAAATCCTTTTCTAAAAATTTTAAATTAATTATGCATAATATCCATATATTTAGCTTTTTCATTTTGCTTCCAACCGCACACCAAATGTATTTGTGCCCCCAAAATGGGTGAGTAGGGATCAAAAGCATAGTGCATAGACATTAATTTATATTGGCACCATTTTATTTATCAATATCTATATATATATATATATATATTGTCACCATTTATATTATCACTACCTAATGCAATTATGCAACTCAAATACAAAAAAATAATTAATAAAAATATTAGATGAAGTTTACGAAATGCCATCTTTCACTTTTCTTTAAATTGATAATACATCTACTTTTAGGACAATATTGTCGTTGTCTACCACACATTTCCATTCTTTTTGGCATTTCTTGTTGCTATGACCATGACAGCAGTTCACAAATCCTTTTCTTACATAGCGTGGTGGCTAAGCTTATCTTGTTTTCTCCCAAGGCATGAGAATTTTATCTGACACGCGTTAAGCTAGTCTCCAATGTTGTAGAACTTGGGGTTCTCTATGGGGTATGTAGAGATTGAATTTTACACAACAGCTTATGATATTGAATTTTTGTCTGGAAGATATGATCTCGATCTTATTTTCTTCGAAGGTATGAGAATTTTGTCAAACACGCATTAAGCTAGTTTCCAGCCTTGTAGAACTTGGGGTTTGAATTTTTGTCTGGAAGATATGATCTTGATTTGGGGAATGGAACTTTGACATAATTACAATACAAATCATGATGCTAGTTGAGATGATCTTCAGTTATAACCCTTATGTTTAAGTTGGATAGAATAAATGAGAAAAATAAATCATAAAAAATTGAGAGAAAGAACTCGTGAATGGTAAAAATTTATTTTATTTATGATTGGATGACCTAATCATGTTATAGAAAAATTGTATGTTCTCTACAAGTTCATGCATTCTTATATTAGGACCCATTGATGCTGCATTAATTGATGGCTCTTGACCTGGGTCGAACTCATTGGATTAGATCGAGTAAGGAGACTTCAATAAAAGGCATGGGTCACTATCCTATTTGGATATTTTTAGTACTTGTCAAGATGCCAAACTATGACTCATAACCTAGTTATTGGATAAGATCATGTCGAAAAGCTCTAATAAAAAGATGCAGATCTCTATCTATTCAAATATATATTTTTATGACTTTTTTGGGTATTCTAATGTCTTCGAGACATTTCATACCAAACTCCTTTTTTTTTTTTTTTTCCTTCTTCTTTTTTGAATATTATATGTATGAACGAGAAGCAATAGTGGAAAATTAGATAACTAAGCGAAAGGTTCTTAAGGCAGAGTGATTGTTCGGACCGTTTGGCTCCTTAGCTAGCTGGGAGAAAAGCCAAAACTCTGAAAATATAAGGACTTAGCTTAGAGAAATAAGTGAGCTTTAAAATCACGATTATTTGAAATTTTAAAAATTCAAAATTTATTAAAAATGACAACTAGATTTCTACTTAATTATTAAAAATATCATGTGATGATACCCTAAAAGGTCTTTCACACACAATGGTATGAGGAGGTATCACACAAATTCTAATATTCTATAATTAACACAAATTCTATTTCACTATATTTTTTCACTTCATATTAACTTAAGCATTATGAGGCCTTTGCTGGAACCACTGCTAGTAAGTTTAACATGTTTTTTGTTTCAGGCAAAAAGTCGACAACGAGCTTGTGAATTCAAGTTCGGAGAAATAAATTAGTACGAATTTGACCCTTGACTCACGGATGACAATATTATTTCTTCTTCTTCTTTTTTATTATTTTTTTTGAAGCTATCACAATATTATTTCCAATCACTAAGAAATAGTCTCATTCAATTGTGTATTAGACGCACACGACTTTTCTTCGTAAGTATGTGTCCCCACTTTTTATTTTTATTTTGTTTATTTATTTATCTTTAATTTCACTGGATAATCATAAAAAAAAGTCAAAAGATTTGAAAACGGCCAATATGCAAATTTCACACGGCAAACGTTCATCCAATATGATAGATTAAGGCGGAGAGTTGGCGATAAAGAATAGGGGAAAGTGAGAGAGAGATACAGAGCATATAGGGGCAATAGTGCAGCCATGTCTGGATCAACCTTGATGAAGTTTGGCACCTCTCTTAAGGTGCCTATTGTACAAGAACTCTCTAAGGAGAAATTAGCTGCAATTCCGTCACGATACATACGTTCGGACAATGAACATCCTGTTTCCTCAAACATTTCATCATTATCCGAAATCCCTATAATCGATATGAACAAGTTACTCGACACAAATTCGGAGCTTGACAACCTGCATAATGCTTGCCAAGAATGGGGCTTCTTTCAGGTACTTTTACGGGATAATTACCTCGATACCTTTGATCTAATTGCAATAACATTTCCTATAATTTGGAAATTTATTATAAACACTCCCTGTCGTCGCCTTAACTGACGGAAAATTTTAGGGAAGGATAGCTGTTACGATTCTAATTGTAATATGGGATTTTGTTGCAGTTGATCAACCATGGAGTGGAGTCGGAAGTGATTGAGAATATGAAGGTAGAAATCCAGGAATTCTTCAATCTGCCAATAGAAGAAAAGAATAAGTACTATCAGGAGGCAGGGGACATCGAGGGTTATGGCCAAATCTTTGTTGTATCAGAAGAGCAGAAGCTTGATTGGGCAGATGCTTTTTTCGTGGCCACTCTACCAACTTACTTGAGAAAGCCTCATTTGATCCCCAAACTTCCTGCTAAATTCAGGTTTGACCAAATCTCTCAAGCAGAATCATAAACACAGTTAGGCCATGTTTGGTTAAATTGATGGGAAAATTATCTCAACACTCCTTGAGGCTCATAATTACTAAAGCACTCCCTGAAATTTGAATAATTACAATTACACTCCTTATATTTGAATAGTTATTATTATATTCCCCGAAAATTCTAAATATTACAAGTAAACCACTGGATAAGGGGGTGTAATTGTAATATATGCATACGTTCAGGGAATATAATTGTAATATGTGCATATATTCAGGGGATGTCATTGTAATTATACATTCTGTGAAGTATATAGTTGAGGGTGTAATAGTAATTATTCAAAACTCATGGAGCATTTTGGTAATTGCGGTAAAACTCTAGGGTGTAGAGGTAATTATCCCTAGATTTATTTAAACCATACACTTATAAGTTCGACATATTATAAAATATTTCTGAAGCCAATAAGATAATGGTTTTTATTTTAAAACTAAGTTGTTGAAGTTCTTGGAGTTTAATATAGTAATTGTGAAATCTCATATAGTGTTCATAGTTTTCGGGAAAAAATAAAATAAAATAAAAAATACAAAACGAGACGATCTAAGCATGTACCTTTTTACATCTTGATTTACAAATCAGTTTCTGTTTTCTAGGAATGCCATAGATGCATATGCAGCAGAACTGAAAACTCTTGGTTTGAAGATCCTAAATCTAATGGCAAAAGCGTTACAAATGGATCCTGAAGATATGAAAACGCTATTTGAAGAAGGGCGACAATCGATGAGAATGAATTATTATCCGCCATGTCCGCAACCGGAGCTCGTAACAGGTCTGTGTCCTCACTCGGACTCAGTTGGACTCACAATTCTCCTCCAAGTTAATGAAATGGAAGGTCTTCAAATCAAGAAAGATGGAATGTGGATTCCTGTTTCTCCACTACCTAATGCTTTTGTTATCAATATTGGAGACGTCTTGGAGGTATTTTTTTTGTGCTAACTTTATTTTATTTCCGGTGTTAATTACAAAGAAATCTCCATTGAAAGGGTTGATTATGAAAAATCAGAATTATCTTTTGAAATTATGAATATCTTATCACGATTAAGATATGTCTTTTAAAATTTACGAAGCTCGTAAATGGTCTATGTTGTTCCATGTAAAAAGTTACTAAAATATGAAAGTTTGATATATTTCCGTGTCAACATATTTGCTAAAAAGTAGTATGTAGAGAAAACAAGTTTTAAGAATATGTCTTTGTTGGCATCAATAATTTCCATAACAGTGATTAATGGTAGGTGAGACGTAAAAAAAAAAAAAACGTTTTCAAACAATCTTTTCGGTTGGCGCCGATAATTTTTGGGACAGTAACCAACATGTTCCAATTGGTAGATGAAGGCAAATGTCAATGACTACTTGGATTTTGTTGATATTTTATAATTAGTCCTTTGTTTAAATATTGAAAATTTTACACACGGATATATCCTTCTTTAAGTTTCAATGACTATTATTATTTGACAGATTGTAACGAATGGTATCTATCGGAGTATTGAGCATCGAGCGACTGTAAACCCTGATAAAGAGAGGCTCTCGATTGCGACCTTTCTCAGCCCAAAACTTGATGGTGATTTTGGTCCAGCACCGAGCCTAGTAACTCCCGAATCTCTAGCAAAATTCAAGAGAATTCCTGTAGCTGATTATGTCAAGGGACTTTTTTCCAGGGAGCTTAAGGGAAAGTCATATGTTGACGCCATGAGAATTTAGAAGAGGGTGTTTTTAAGCTTACAAGCTCTTACGCCTCATCATGTGTTTCTTAAAAATAAATGAGTTACTCTTTATGCTTTTTGAAAGAGTTTATATTTTAACATCCATTAGGGGCTCATTTAATTTTATGGACGGGATAAGACTGTGATACACAAAATATGAGATTAAAGTATGGGATGAGATTATTTTATAACAATAGTCATTTGTTTAGTTACAAAGATTAAATGGGTGATATGAACTATATCAAATTTACATTGATTACTAAAATATAAGTGATAAACTTGAATGTCGTAAAATACCCCTTTATAATTTGAAATGGGAAAAACCAATATATGTTACATTTAATTTCCTACAATTTCCCTTATGTTAATGGGTTTTGACAATGGATGCTTGCCTGCTGCCAAAACCAGTACATATTACATTTCCAAACAGCTTCTTTTTTCTTCAAAAAAAAAATAAATAAATAAACGAAAAACAAAATTACAGCAGCCCACTCTCTCTTGTGAGAAATTAGAATTCTCTGAAAAATGGCACAGGCCCGGTATGCATAATGGAATAAGATTTCGGGGGCAATTTTAACCATTTTTTATGAGCAAAAATTGAAATCTTGGGCTGATTGCACAGTCACACCCCTCCCACCTTGATAATTCATCAAGAAAACTTGAATTCTTCTCCCGAACTTGGGCGATTTCTTAGGCCTAGTACAATTATTAATCATGCAAAGGATACACATGTTTAACCCAAGTAAATGAAGCCTAGGTGTGTAGCTAGTTAAATGTGTAAAACGGGGAATCCGTTAGGATAAGAATTAATTAGTTAACACAAAAATACAAATTACGTGTTACAAACTCAAATTTAAACAAGAATTAATGGATGTTTAGTACAATACTGAAGCAGACAAAAAACATTTCCTATTCTGCGTTCCACATTAAATAGGAAAAAAAATAAAAAATTCATATAATATTAATATAATGTTGATCTTATTGATGTAACATCATGTCACGCGCGACTACTATTACAAGTAAAATTTTCTGATTAGGGTTATGCACTGATAAAGTATTAATTATTAAAGCAGCAAAATACTATAGTGCTACCAAGGGATATGTGAATGTAACATCTCCCGATACTTATCCGCTAAAAGATTATGGGTTTGAATTTTATGATTCATAAATGCAATAAAACAATTTTAAAATTATATCCATTAGTTTGTATGTAATGTCCCGCATTCGGTGAAGAAGAAAAAAGGCACCACTACATAAGTTATGGTCAAAGAATTCATGAATAATCATTGAATAGTCATTTTGAACAAATTGTTCATAGCTTAATTTCAGGTTGTGCAGTATAGCTTTTCAAGCAAATCTCGCGTCTCCTAAACCCCTTGGTCCTGGGGCGTGACATTGTATGAAATTATCAGCCATAAAAATTCTAATATGTTTTTCAAATGCTATTTTACTCATTAAGAATTACGCAGACTCTCACTGATGTCTATCCAACTTACTGACAAGTTATTCTAAGTTTGTTAAATTATCACATTCCTTAATTACTTTTTATTTATTTATTTATTTATTTTATTTAACTCAAGGGATCTTAGTCCAAAAGTAAGATGGAAGCACCAACAATGAGATTAGGTGTTTGAATCTATTTTTTCATTGAATACTATAGGTCGATTTTGGATATAGTTGTTATTTTGATTTAATGATGTAATGAGCTCATTTTATTAATCATGTAATGATTCATCTCTTATTTTTTATTTTTAATTTCAAAATTTGACGTCTTTGAATTATCCTGATAAAATATTCTAAAAATATATATGATTTATAACCATAAAGACGATGAATGTCCAAATTTCGATTCACGTCTACAAAATTATATGTTGATCTAGATATTATCTTTTCTTACATAAAATAGTTGATTGATTGTTCATGTGACAATCACAACAACGTTGAAGTGCTCGTTAATAAAATGAAAGAAGATAAGGTAGTAGAAAAATGAAATATGGATATTAATCTTTTAAACATTAATAATTTTAATAACAAAATTTGAAATGCACTTATTAATATTATAGGACGCAATCTCAAAAATCTATTAAAAGTTATAAATATCAAGTTTCAGGATAAGACAATATAAAGTATATAAATTACATAGACGGACTTGTGCGACTACGGACGAAGTTGATAATGCAAAAAGTAAATATAGTAATAACATGAAAATTGTTACTAATAATATAATTACGTGATAATTACTTTCATTTTTTATCTAAATGATACTTGTAAGTGATAATAATTCTTTTTATCACAATAAACTTAAAAATTCTTATAAAAATTAGTGTCCTAAATTGTCACTTTTCTAATAAATAAGACTTAACACTCTTCATTTTACATATGTCACTTATAGGTCAAAATTTACTTGTCACGGCAATATTGAACACAACTACAAGCTTCAAAAGGCTCTTAGTTGATGTGTAAGTTGGGCTCTACATGTATCTTTATTGGGCCTTTGATCTACTTCCTACTTGTTTTGGGCCTTTCATGGACTATTCTGTACTGATTGAATTAAATTGCTTGCAATATTTATTTCGGCCGGGGGTTCCAAATATGATATTGGACCTCCTCGTAAAGTTGTTATTATTTTTTGTTTATTATGTATTACAAAAGAAATATAAAAAATAAATTATAATATATTTTTAGATCATCAAACATAAATTTTTTATGTAACAAAATATATTATTAGTTATGGATAATTTCGTTGTTAAAGTTAGTTTTGAGAATATCTGCTTTGGATTTAGTTATGATACATCAGCTTTGTCTTTGTAACTAACTTTAGCTATGAAATTGACCTTAAGTAATAATTTTGTTATATTAAAATTTATCTATGCTAAAAAAAATGTAATTAATTTATAGTCCTAGTTACAAAATTAATTTCATAGCAATTTTTCATAGCCAAATACCTAAGTTTTCTATGGTAAGTGCTGCTTCAATATTTAAGTTCATTTTCTCTTTCCTTGTACTCTTTATAAAATAACCTTTTTATATATAATTTAAAACTCACACTTATAATTCCGAGTTTATACTTGTGTTGATGTTTATATAACTCTTTTATCAATTGAATATTGAAATATTATAATAATACTACATATTTGATAAACTATATATAAAAATCATATCCTTTTCTCAAATTTTTAAATTAATTATGCGCAATATATCCATATATTTAGCTTTTTCATTTTGCTTCCAACTGCACACCAAATGTATTTGTCCCTCCAAATGGGTACGAAATGCCATCGTTTACTTTTCTTTAAATTAATAATAAATCTACTTTAGGACAATATTATCGTTGTCTACCACGCATTTGCATTCCTTTTGGCATATCTTGTTGCCATGATCATAGCAACAGTCCACAAATCCTTTCTTACATGACGTTGTGTCTAAGCTTACCGTGTTTTCTCCGAAGGTATGAGAATTTTGATAAACACGCGTTAAAAACTAGTCTCCAACCTTGTAGAACTTAGGGTTTACATGGGGTGCGTAGAGATCGAATTTTACACATCAACTTATGATATTGAATTCTTGTCTAGAAGATGTGATCTCGATTTGGGGGTGGAACTTTAACATAACTACAATAACAATCGTTGAGATAACCTTCAGCTATAATTCTTACGTTTAAGTTTGATAGAATAAACAAGGCAAATAAATCATAAAACATTGAAGAAAGAAATCGTGAATCGTAAAAATTTCTTTCATTTATGATTGGATAACCTAATCATATTATACAAAATTTGTATGGTTCTATATGAGTTTGTGCATTCTTATATTAGGATCCATTGATGCCGCATTAATTGATGGCTCCTGATCGAGGTTGAACTCATTGGATTGGATCGAGTAGGGGGCTCCAATAAAAAGGCATGAGTCCCTATCCTATTTGGATATTTTTAGTACCTGCCAAGATGCCAAATAATGGCTCATAACCTAGTTATTGAATAAGATTATATTGAGATATTCTAATGAAAAGATGCAGAGCTCTATCTTGTTTTCTTTTCCTCTGATAAGTACCGGAGGTCTAACTAGAGTGAGAAATAATAAACCAAGCAATTAAGAATACTCAACACTAATTAGACCCGAAATACTTGTATTATAAAATAATGTTTTCATTATAACAATACAAGGTCATGGTAATCATACAAATTTCTTGTTGTTTGTACACAGTGACATAAGAAAGTATTTGTAAGTGCCAAAATACACTATTTATACAATGACAGAAGGTTTCATCTTGAGTTATTACAAAAAGACAAATCTAACGGTCAGGATTTTGGGTCATATCCGCAAGGTTCACTGGGTCAGGGTCGGATCGACCCATGACCTGTATTACGTTTTTGTGCTTGCATCCTTCCACATGGTTTTCCTTGTTGGGTCGATTCCAAGTTGGTTCAAGATCCGGGTTGAGGTTAGGTTCATATTATGGACTCAGCTTCATGATCAAACCAACCCATTAATTTACAAGTTATGGGCTAGTCTCTCGTTTCTTTTAAACATGCTTGATGGGCCTTTATTAAATGTCCTTTTAGGGTTAGGGTTTGTTCCACATCATCCTCCTTTTCTTTTTTGAATATTATGCATGAACGAGAAGTAACAGTGGAAAATTAGATAACTAACTGAAAGGTTTTTAAGGCAGAGTGATTGGACCGTTTGGCTCCTCAGCTAGCTCGGCCATAAGCCAAAACTCTGAAAATATAAGGACTTAGCTTTGAGCAATACGGGAGCTTTAAAATCACAAGTAATTGAAACTTTAAAAATTCAAAATTTATTAAAAACGACAACTAGATTTCTACTGAATTACTAATTTATAAATATCTCAAACCTGTTTCAATGTTACGACTCAACTTAATTATTATCTACTAGCATGTTCCATGTTTTTCCAACAATATTATCTAATTCTCACATGATTTATATTTCCCCCATTTTTTTTTTTTTCCTTTTTTCATTAGGAACCAAATTCCTAAATGATTTATTATACGCGTAAGCATTAATTTGGTTACCCCAAATCCAAAACATGAAATGTGATGGGGTCAATAGGTATATTAGTCAGATGCCCCTAGAACTCAAAGAAATTACTGGCGATCACCCTGATATATTGCATCTTCTACATACGGGTTGGGTTTGATCTAGATTGATTTGACACTTGACAAATAAAGGAGGATTATTCGATGATGTCACATGGCAACATCGTAAAGAGTCTTCCACTTACAACAACCGTATAAGGAGGCATCACACAAATTCTAATATTCTAAAAATAACACAAATCCTATTCCACTATATTTTCTCCTTTATACTAATTGAAGCATCATAAAATCTTTGTCGGAACCATCACTGGTAAGTTTAACATGTTTTTTGGTTTCAGGATGGAAACTCCACGACGAGCTTATGAGTTTGAAATAAATCAAACTAGAAATAAATCAATTTAAGAGCTTAAGTTTAACATCTAGAAAATAAATCATTTACTTCATCAATCATATCTAATCCTATCCTATGAAGCAAACAAGCTCTTAGGAGTTTGAAATAAATAGCTAAAAATGAAAGTTTGGGAGAAAGTAACTTCCTTGTTCTTAAGAGTTTGAAATAAATAGCTAAAAATGAAAGTTTGGGAGAAAATAACTTCCTTGTTCTTAAGAGTTTGAAATAAACAACAAAAGTGGAAAATGAGTTTGCGAGTTAGTAGGTTTCTTCTAAAATATAATTTTTAATAAAACATTTATCAAATTAACAACCAATCAGAAATTTTTAATTTAATAAGAAAACTCAAAATTCTGAGAATTCACGATTTGGTCACAATTGGTTCGATTGGAGTTAAACACTGCTTTCAAATATATATATACTAGCGTAATTTCCCGTGCTATGCACGGCCAATCAAAATCAATTTTTTTTTTAAATTAAAATATTGGATATATAAAAGATGAAATATATTTGAAGGTTTTCATATATAGTA
>JACFYI010002397.1:511471-527999 GCA_014898755.1 Handroanthus guayacan
CCCCGATGCAATATATATGATCAAGATAATAAGATGAATTATGTTAACAATATTACGAATAGTTAGTATTTGTAAGTCTGAAGAAATATTAAGATAATATTTGGTGCATGCAAAAAGAAATTCTGAAGTGAATTGCATGCATTTGCTAGAGAATTCAACTGGAAAACCTCTTTAGAGATTTATAAAAGCAGTAATAAAGGTGCGTTGTGATTGGATGATGATTATTCCTTCTTATAATGTTGACCTTCATTTCCTTTTCTATTCTAGATGATAAATAATATATTAAGACCAAATATGTTAATATATAAAAAATAAAAAATATTATGATGGCCATTAAAAAAAGTGACGAGTTGACTAATCATTAAAATCTTAACATACTCCTCTTATAATAATCATAAAATTATAATTACTAAACATTTTATAAACTCAAAGATACATGTCAACAACTTATTTTTAATAAGTCATGCATACAATTTATAAACTTCAAAAATATTTTAATATAAGATATAAGGGTTTATAGCATGTTTTGAATTTACCAGATACCCTCTTATAACATATTTGGTTTTTTTTTTTCCCTAAAAAAAAGGAACTTATAACCTTCTAAGATCTTATTTTGTCCAAAAATTTAGAATAATTCATTTTTAAAATAAGATGTAATGCATGCATGTTAGAAAATGTTGTAAATAAGCTTAATCAAACCCTCTGCTGGTAAACTATTTAGTAAATATAGATATATATATATATATAATTGCTTAACAATTAATTACTCTTTATAAAGTGAAACAAATCAAATGATGCGTGGGAATATCTAAGATTGGATTCTTTATTCAAAATAAGATTTAATTTCCTGATTTAATTATTTTTCTAAAGATGTATATAATGGTCCCTTTTTTGATAAAGATCATATGGTATGCTATATATAAGGCAACCTACTCTTTTTTGTCCTATTATTAGTATTTTATTTATTTTTTTGGAGAGACCAACCTGCCTAAGCTGATGATTGATTGCTAATTATCTGATTTACCTTTTAATAATGTTGATCTTCTAGATGATAATATTAAAATCAAATGCGTCAATTAAAAATGAATATTTATGGCAAAATATTGTGAATAGGTAAAAATAAATAGAAGGATTAAAAATATTAATACTCAATTATATTAGGTCTGAACATTTTGTGAGTATTAAGATATTCCTTGACAAACTAAATATGGTTTAGGAATAATTTCTATGCCAGGGCGATATTAGAGAATGGCCTTATAAGAAGATATTAAAATAGCTACTCAATAAAAGTTAAAAAAAAAAAAAAATCACTTCTATTAATCACGTTACTAAACTCATGATAAGTCTATTATCAGTGTCTGTACTAAAAATAAAAAGATAAATAATTCTGATGAATCAAAGTTACATGACTTGATTTTTCTTGTATATACTGCATAGTTACATGTCAAAGATATTACATCTGCTATCAAGTATTATTATAAAAAAAATATTTAATGCATCCGTCTTCACGTATGCAAAGAAATTAAAAAAAATAAAAAATATTAACACTTATGGAAATAAATTATCCAAACGGCTTAGACTGAGCCTCTACTTATCGAAACTAAACTAGCATAAACTCCATTAGGAATTCCCATGAGCACATCATGACTTCCCTTCTCCACAACCACACCATCCTTCATCACCAAAATCCTATCTGCATCTCTTACCATACTTAGCCGATGAGCCACAATCACTGTAGTTCTATTCATTCTAACTGTCTCCAGAGCTCTCATCACCAGCCCTTCCGATTCAGCATCTAAAGCACTCGTTGCCTCGTCCAACAAAACTATCTTTGGATCCTTCAGAATAACCCTAGCAATCGCTATACGTTGCTTTTGTCCACCGGATAATTGAATCCCTTTTTCGCCGACATAAGTGTTGTATCCTTCCGGAAGTCCTGATATAAAGTCGTGTGCGTATGCAGCTTTTGCGGCTTTAATGAGCTCTTCTTCGGTGACTTTTCTTTGGGCGCCATAGGAGATGTTTTCTCGGATTGTTTCGTTGAAAAGTATGGGTTCTTGGCTTACTAATCCCATTTGTTGTCGTAACCAAGTTAGGCTTAGTTTGGTGATCTCAATTCCGTCTAAGTATATGTGGCCGGAGTTGGGATCGTAGAATCTTTGGAGTAGACTTATTATGGTTGACTTGCCGCTACCACTTTCACCTACAAGAGCATTTGTCTGCACAAGACAAACTTATTAGTCGTTTGAAGTGTTTTGGATGAAATAAGATATTGAATTTTGTTTGAAGTGTTTTGGATGAAATAAGATATTGAATTTTATAATATGTTAGTGATGATAATTTAATAATTAATATAGTTAAAGAAGATGGAAGATATTAAAATAAGAGGGTGCTTGGGTGAGCTTGATATAAGCTGTTCAAAATATCTTATAAGATGTTTAATAGAATATAATATATCATAAAGTGTTTGGTAATATTTTTTAGAAAAGAATTTCTGGACGCATAAAATAAAACATAGGATATTGTAATCAGCTCTTTTAAAAAAAAATTAATAAGAATTTCTAATTAGTTACTTTAAGTAAGCTTAGCCAAATGCCCTCTAAGTTAGACACTTTTTTTTTTTTTTGGAAAAAAAAATTATAAGATCCTAACACCTTATTTTTTAAACACTTGGTAACACCTTCTAAGCTCTCAAATTATTGTCTTACAAGATATTTATGATGAGCTTTATACGCTCAACCAATCACCTTCATTAATAACGTATATCAAAATTTGACTAAAAAAAATTAAAAAAAATACCTTTCCAGGCAACATACAGAAGCTCAAGTTCTTGAAAATCTGAACATCGGGTCGTGTAGGGTACTTGAAGCTAACATCGTCGAACTTTATATCGCCTTTTAGCGTATCTAATATTAGACCATCATGACAACTTGAGTCGATCAGCGATTTTCTGTCGAGGATCTCAAATATAGAAGCAGCTGATTTCTTCAACTTGTTAAAATCTGTAAACAGATTGCTACTCTGCGAAATTCCAAAAGCTGAAACTTGTAGTGCAAACACAACCTGCATCCAATTTCATATAAATTTAGAAACGATCAACTTTTAATGCATCATAGTAGACAAAACATATGAACAATTACCTCAACAACCCATTAATAGGGTGGCAATTAGATAATTATCACACTCCTTGTAGCTTGTAGATTACAATATTACCCTATTTCGTTAGTTTAACCGATGAAAAAGACAATAGAATTTGCATAACATTATATTAAACGTCCTGAAAACTTAAGTATGTTATGTTCACATGACATCAAGCTACTGGTATACTGGTAATGCTTCCACTATTAGATTTTCAAGGAGTCTTATTGTAACATACAAGCCTCATAAAAATTTTCAGTCATTTGAACTAATAGTTAATTAAAATCTCACATTAAGTAAGCCTAAGGGTATTGGTCTCCTTTTGGTGTTGGACAATCCTCATATCTTAAACTAGCTTCTGGATGAATTCGTCCCATGATCAATTTCATATTGCTCCACATTCCAAATGTCCAGGCATTGGCGTGCAGGTAACATTTGAGGTGAGTTTGGTCTAAATTCATTTTTAATGCAAATGGCATGGGGTGTATAGTAACTTCATGAACCATAGAGGGTATTTTATAATTAAATCAAATCTGAATGGGTGTTGAGGTAATTATCCGTAAATTATATATAGTAAGAGGTTACCTTAAATACTTCACCAAAATTTGCGTGTCCACGGTTTGTAAGAACGGCTCCAACATAGAAACAAAAGGCATATGTAGAAAACAACACAAAGTTAGCGAAGCCTAAACTCGTCCCTCCTACAATTCCCTGCCAAACTCCTCGTTGTCTTGGAGATTTACATTTGTTTTGGTACATCTTCATCACTTTTTTTTCAGCAGAAAAAGATGCAACGGTTCTAATGCCTCTAATCGCGTCGTTTGCAACTTGACTTGCTTCTTCGGGTACCGCCTATATAACAAGATAATGTTCATTTTCAATCAAGCATCACCTGATTACTGATTACGTTAGGGTCAACTACCGCAAAAGTCCTAAGGTTTGAACCAATTACATAAGACTCCCTCTATCTTTTGAATTTGCAGATACCCCCTTGATGGTCTTCTTCGTCTTACAGATTTCAATGGTTGTTAATAAGAATTATTTCAACAGACTTAATTCATGAGGCATATTTGTAATTTTCAAAAATTTGTTAGAAGGAGACTTTGTTAATTAACCATGGTGCCCTGGTCTAGTGGCGTCTGCCTCAAGCCAGGTGCCACTCCAGACAGGCACCACAGTAACCCTTACTATTATTGTGAAAACGGGAAGGTTTGACAAAGGATGTTTAGATAAACCTTGTTAGTAAACTTGATTCGGAAGTATCCTTCCATAAGCATAAGTGGGACGACAACCACAACGGTAAAAGCTAGCTTCCAGTTGGTAAGGAATGCTATCGAAAGACCAGCTACGGCGGTTGCTAAGTTTTGAACAGCTAATGCTAACATGTCCCCAACAAGGCTTCTCACAGCTGAAGCATCACTAGAAAGTCTTGCTCCCACTGCGCCGCTGAAATTCAACAATTTTAGCATGTGAGCATGAGAAAACTAATGGAGGTCTAAGATAGCATAACGTATTCAATAAAATTTTTCCTATAAGAATTTATAAGCTCCTTTAAGGAAATTAAAGAATTCCTAAGTCAGGGTATTTAGCAAAGCTCAATTGTAACACCTTACAAGCTCTCACATTGAATATTATAAGATATTAGATCTTATTTTAAAAAATAAGTTATTGAAGTGTTTGGATAAAATAAAACCTAACCTTGAGTTTGCAGGGTCATCGAACCAACCAATTTCTTGGTGAACCACCTTTTGAAATAATAACAAGCGGATGCGTTTTACCAGTTTTCCACCCGAAACTCCGAACATATAATTCTGAACAGGAGCAGCAATGAAAACAACAGCACCAACCAGTACAAACATTAATGCCCAAAATCTGGAATCCTTCTTTAGTTCCTCTGGATCTTCCGAAAAAATTCCAAAAGCTGTCGATAATAAGAGGCCAAAAACAGGAAAAGCTACACCATGTACGGCTGCAGCAAATGATCCAATGAATAATGCTGGTAACTCGGGTCTATTTAAGTTGGCCAGCCGCTTGATGGATAAGTTTTCGGCATTCTTCACATGAATTTCGCCTGTTTCGACCAGGTTAGCTATTTTAGTTTCACGGCGAAAGCTAAAAGCAGAGAATGATAATTTCTTGTTATCTGTTTTGATGGATACATCGAATTCTGCTGCCTCATTTTGACTTTTCTTTCTTGATTGTATAGCTCCTTCTTGCATGCTAAGAAGCAGATGATATGCCCCATTGGGAATTTGAATTAAGTCATTGTGAGTCCCTGGTATGAGTCGGTAAGACAGTTATAAGTGAGAGGGTGTTTGATTGAAAGTATAAGCTCTTCAAAACATATAAATATAGAGAGGTAAGTTTTTTGAGGAAAAGATCTTATAAGCTTTTGAAATAAAATGTTATAAGAAGATCTTATAGGCTTATAACCTTTTCGTATAAGGTTAACATGCTGCTTCAATCTTACCTACATTAACTACAAATATCTTACCTTGCTCAACTAGTTTCCCAGCATGTAAGACAGCTATAAGGTTGGCATTTTTTACTGTGGATAAGCGATGGGCGACGACAACGGTTGTTCTATGAGGCATAACTTTCTCAAGAGCATATTGTACATTGCGTTCGGAAGCTGCATCCAGTGCGCTTGTTGCTTCATCAAGAAGAAGAATTCTTGGATTTTTCAAAATAGCCCTCGCAATGGCAATTCTTTGCTTTTGTCCTCCCGACAGTTGTCCCCCATTTTCACCTACCATTGTCTCAAGCCCCTGTCGTAAAAACAGAACATTTCATAAGCTTATAAAATATTTTCAAAAACTTATAAACTTGCCCGAAGCACCTAATCAAAAAGACAGCATGCCTATAAATTCTTCCTTAGGAAATTTTACCGAACACTTTATGTCATCTTATAAACTCAAATATGTTCTAAGATATTTTTGAGAACGTTCAGGCTCACCCAAAAATCGTCTAAGCAAAAAGATAGCATGCTTACATGGGGTAGATTATCGATAAATTTTGCACAATTAGCAAGCTCTATTGCAGATCTAATCTCTTCATCAGTAGCATCACTTTTGCCATATAGTATATTTTCCTTTATGGTAGTCGAAAACAGCACGGGCTCCTGGCTCACCAGCCCGATTTTCTCTCTTATCCATCTCAGCTGATACTTCTTTAAGTCAATCCCGTCTACCAGAACTTTTCCAGCATCAACATCATAAAATCTCTGCAGTAAACTGATAACTGTCGACTTCCCACTTCCACTTTGCCCTACTAATGCTAGTGATTTCCCTATCTCAACATGTAAGGAAAGTCCAGCAAAAATCTGCACATTGGGCCTGGATGGGTATCTGAAGTACACGTCCCGGAACTCAATTTCACCCTCAAGATCATCCAACACGATTCCATTTGTGTCACATGGATCGATTAGAGGTTGACGGTTGATGATCTTAAACGTGTTGTATGCTGCAGCTTGCCCTGCTGAAAATGCACCAAGGTATGGAGAAGTCTGGGCCAACGACCTGATTTAAAGAACATATAAAACTTGTAAAACATGGTTTTGTCGTTGTTTCTACTTTGCAATGAAGTGAGGTGATTTTCATTTAGAAAATGAGAAGTTAGCAGTAAAAGTGAAAAATGTTTGAGACTACAAGCCAGCAAAAATAAGTGATTTTCCATGGTTTTAACAATTTAAATCTTTATTTTGCTCCCAAAAATAATATTTCCATTTCCCTCATTTTATCAAATTTGAATACTTTTGACGAAAAAGTTGAAGCAAAATCTCAAATAGATGCTTTATGATTCTAGTGTCTTAGTTTACGCTTTTCCCCGAAATCGCTTTTGCAAAAACTCTATTTTTCCAATAGTTAAAAGTTGACAAGCTGATAGCAACAACGTGTCCAAACAAGGTCATATACCCTTTACGGGACATGATTTTAAGGATAAATAATACACTTACGATCCGGCAACCATGATGGCAATCAAGACATTCACCACATCTCCTCCATTGTACCCTTTCTCTATAATTAATTTTGATCCATACCATATTGCAAAACCATAGCACATAAAGGTAATCAACAACATCAATCCAACTCCAATTCCTGAAATGAGCCCCTGTCGAGCAGTCGCTTTATAAGCAATTTCCAGCTTTTTCTTGTACTTCGCGATAGCTCGTGTCTCTCCACAGAACGATGCAACCTATAATACCATCCAAAATCTTATTTTATCCAAATAATTGAATAACTTATCTTTAAAATAAGATCTAACATCTTAGCTTATAAGAAGTTTCAAATAAGCTTAAGCAAACTCTGTCTTACCGTTCTAATAGCTCCGAGTGTCTGTTCTACTACATTTCCAGCTTCTGCATAAGCTGCTTGTCCATTAGCAGACATTTTGGATGTTAACAATGCCAAGAATCCTCCTATGATAACAACAGCTGGAATGCATGACAGAAGAACTACCGACAGAAGCCAACCTCTAGCAAATGCAATAATGAAGCCCGAAATAAAGGTCGACCCAAATTCGATAAATTTGCCAACCTGTCATTCGAGATAAACAGGGTCAGAAACAGATTTTGAGAAATTTTAAGTAGAGACAGTGTTCGGGTGAGTTTATAAGTTCTTTATGACATGTTAAAAGATGTTTAAGAACTTGTAAGGTTCAAAAAGTGTAGGGTAAATTTTTTCAGAAAGAATTTTATAAGCTCTCGAAATAAGATGTCAGAATCTTATAAGCTATATAATTTTAGAAAAATAAAGAGTTTATAACTTATTTAAAGAACTTAACATGCTGCTTCATCTTTAACCATATTAATTAGAAAATTGACATTATTAGCATCTGTTAAGCTACAATATTGTATTTTATCCAAACACTTTAACTAATTATTTGTAAAATAAGTTGTAAATATTAATTGGAGCAGGTTACCTTTTCTCCCATGGCCTCTCGAATGAGAATGGTGTCTTCAGAAATACTACTCATTACCTCTCCAGTTGAGGTTTCGGTGTCAAAAAATGCGATTTCTTGCCTTAATAATGCATTTAAGTACATTGTTCTTATTCGGCTCGACTGTCTTTCCCCAGACAACGTCCAACAACATACCTCTGCGATGAGAAACCAACACAAACTTTGGTTCGTTACTTTGATCTCGCTATGAAGATGTTTTCAGAGCTGATAAGATGGTAATCTTATTGGTTGTTAAAGTATTTGGATAAAATAAGGTTTTTCACCTTATCATGATTTTATGGTTCGTATGGTTAACATTAAAGGAATGTATTAGAATTTTAAAAGTAAGTTCTGAATACTATTCTTGTGAGACTTAATTCTGAACTCAAATAAAATTGCAAGGGTTCGAGCAATTTTCTTCTGTTTCATCAAATAAAATTAACCTAAGATTAAATAAGAAGAATAAATGCTTGATCCCAATTTTATCCACTTTGGATCCTTCATCTCCACTCTGTTTTACAAATGTAAGTCAAATGTCTCATATCCAGAATCTTTTTTTTTTTTTTTTGTAAAGAAATATTTTTTACGCTTGGTATGTATATTTATGATAAGAAATCGAAGACAAAACACTTGCACTTTGGAAATAGATCTAGGGGCTATTTTCATATTCTTTCCAATATTATTCCTAGACCATATTTACTTTTTTGGTTAATGGGTTTAACCACCTATAAATCAACTTATACTTATGTTTACTTTGAAGGTTATTTTTTCGGGCCAAATCCCAAAATCCGAGTTTATCAAAAGAAAATGAGTTAATGGATGGTTAAATAAAGCATTTCCTTTTTAGAGTTTGAAATTTGGTTTACTAAATCAAATTTGCACAATGACCAACAAACCTATCTTTTACTTATATTTATATTCCATGCCAATTAAGCCAATTTTTTTTTTTTTTTGAGGATTTTTTTGGTTTTATCATACATTGCCCCAACAATCCAAAGTAAACAGCCCATTAAATAAATATAACTAAACCTATATTATCCTAAAAAGAAAACAACTCATCAAATTATATTCATCCCCTTAATCATCATTTAAACCATAAATAACCCAAACCCACATTATACCCAAAAGCCGAAATAAACATGCCCCTAGTGTATGGATCATGGCGGAATACAGAATCTATATTAATGAAACATCCCAACTTGTTCTCCCAAAACAAAAAAACAAAAAACCAAAAAAAAACCAAAAAAACCAAAAAAACAAAGAAACATGCAACTTGTGGAATAAAAACTTAAATAAATTTTAAAAACCACCTATAATATCTAACAAGCTCTCAAACATTATAACATATTGTGAAAAGCTTATAAGAGTCTAAACATGTTAATAACATATTTTGCAATAAAGTTGATGAACTTACGTAGAAAACCAGCGATTCCTCCACCAATAGCCACGAAGAAGATCTTAAGAGCTACCTGCAAAAAAAAAAAGAAAAAAGAAAAAAAAGACCGCAACAATCATGTTAAGAATTTCACTTCCCTCAAAATAAAATAAAAAAGGAAGAAGAAGAAAAAGAAGAGGAAGAAGAAGAAGAAGAGAGAGAGAGAGAGATGCATACGTAAATACCTTGGAAACTTGACGAAGGAGTTGAGTTGCGTCTGGCTGACCCAAAAAGTTAATAAGTTGAGAAAATGCAAGTGTACTAATAGGCTGTGAAGCCCCACTTGCAATGGCCCCTATGCTCCCAATAATCATCAAAACCACATCAATCTTATCTGCATATGAGAATAGCTTATGCCATCCAACTTTCTTATTAATATGCCCATCTTTTGCTCCACTTCCCTTCATCAATTATTTCTGTTGTTGTTGGTAATCATAATTCATAGTGAGAATACAGTATCTATGACCATAGGTAGCTAGAATAAACACTATTAAGAATACACGATAAAAATGTAGATTAATTTGTCTAAATATATAGAAAAGATAAACCCTCAATTTTCATCGATTTACATTGAAAAAATATTCGCCCTACTTACAGTACAATGCGTCAGGTACTGCAAAAGTCCTCCAAGAACAAGAATAAGATAGTCTGGAAGCACGATCAGATGCACAAATATCAAGTTTCAATGTGATCACCGATGAGTTTGTTGACAACCCAAGTCTGAGAACAAAGACAAAGTTTGTAACACATGAAATTTGTTAATATAGATATATGCTATTTTGATAAAATAAACCATCAATTTTCATCGATTTACGTGGAAAAAATATTCGTCCCACTTACAATACAATGCGTCAGGTACTGCAACAGTCCTTCAAGAACAAGAATAAGATAATCTGAAAACACGATCAGATGCACAAATATCGATGTTTCAATGTGATCACCGATGACTTCGTCGACAGCCCAAGTCTGAGAACAAAGAAAGGGTTTGTAATACGTGAAATTTGTTAACATAAATATATGCTAAATAGAACCAAGTGTATAGGCTTTTCTTACCTGCTAAACTCAATATTAATTTGCATGCACCAGCGAACCTAGTGTAAGTAGATGCATTAATGATTAATTTCCCAAGTTTGTCAAACCTGGTAGGCGTGCAATCAAAAGTTGGCAGCTGGTAATAATGATATAAATAAAAGACGCCTATTTTCTTTAGCCCGCTGAGAGCTTATTAATAACTATTAGAAGTTAGACAACTCTTTTAATAGGTTTTCAAAATATATGATACACATATATAGGTACTTTGTTGCGAAGATATTGTAATATTTTATGGGATAATTATCTGAACATATCTGATGTTTGACTTAATAAATTATGATAACACTCTTCGTTGTTAGATCAACAAGAGTCTATTTATATTGATTACACTTCTAGAGATCAAATCGTAATGTGCAAGGATTGTTTTGTAATTTAACCAAACCTCAGTGGGTATTGGGATAATTATCCATAATATTGTTTTGACTAATTGTAAACTTTGAATTTGTTCCAAAAATATAGCAAGTGCCGTGGATCTGATAATTCAGTTGGAACCATCGTTTTCTGTCGTTTATAGTTAGAAAATTTTACATTGAAATTATGTTTGATTTGGCGTCTTTCTCGGCGGTCTACATTAAGTTCATATTTTGGTATCAAGTTAGGCTACATTATCGTACTAGGACAAAGTCATGAGGTGAGTTCAACTGTCCTCTCAAACAGTGGAAAATGAGAATTCCTGGGTTCCTTGCCACACACGTATAATCTTATGTGAGCATCACGTGTTTTTTAGCATATTTTTCTTTCTTTCAAAATAATAAAAATTGATATAATGTAGAGATAAAAAGATAATAGATTTCGTGCAAAAATGTGCTTTTCTATGTGCTATAAGAAAAGATAATGGATGACAAAGGTCGATTTCTACCGGTAGCATCTGGACTTTTATTTATTATATAATAGTATTTATTTTATATTTAGTTCATATGTGTATTTGATTTTTAAGATGTATTAATATAATGATTGAATGTAATCACTTCTCTCTTTAAAAAATATCAACGAGCTATCAATGGAAATTGAACCCACACCTCCCTTATAAAAAAAAGAAGGCGATGCCACTTCATTCAAAAAATGATAGCGAAATCCAATTCATACTTGATGAAAATGGACTATCAATCGTGTCTAACAAGATAATCTTTAGGTTTTGTTTGCTTTTGTTACCCGAAATAATTTATTTACGTAAACAACACCAAATTTTCATATGGTTTGATGAGAAATGACGTTTTACTAGTTTCCAAGACACATTTTGATTAATTCTTACTTCCCAAAAAATGTAAAAAGAAAGAAAAAAAAAAGGAACAATGTCACATTCCCCTGTATATAATATTTTACAATTTCAGTTATCTCATAATTAATTTTATATATTAAAATTGCTAATTATCACCCAAAACATAAACAAAAATTTATCACATTTTCCATGAAATTATCATGTCCTCTGACCAACTCCGAAAACACATGTCTCCAAAGGTCATAGGACAAGTCAAACAAAAACAATTCCATAGAAATCCGAAGCATTTGATTTTCGTCATTTTGCCCTGGCCCCCAGGCAAGTCTTTTCAACCTTCCCATCTTGCGGGCGTGGCGTCCCATAGAGTATTTACTTTTATTTACGATATCTAACATTGTAGAATTTTGGTGGCTATGTACAAATAAAGCCAATTTTCAGTCTCAAGGACAAAATACCATTCGTATTCGAACTGCTTAATTATAACTCCTAGCAGACATGGCACTCCAATTTCGCACGTTAGGCGCATGCAATCCGGTCCGAGTAGCTATCAATTGTTATAGGGCTTCGAATGCATGGAATTTGGGTCAATATGTTATTTGAACCTGAACCTAAACTCGACTCAATAAATAATAGAAATACTCAAATTTGATTCGATAAGTTATATGATCTATGCTTTTCGAAAGTATGCTCGAGTTCAATGAATATACAAAATTCGAACAAAAAGAATATGAGCCAATTAATTTTCTTTTCTTTTTATTTTTTAAAGAGATTAATTTGCATAGGATATATAACTTTCATGCAATAATTTGAACAAGATTTAAATTTTTTATTACTTTGTAATATTGGCCCCAAGTCAAAAATTTGGCTCTAAATCTTTGTTATGATTAGATATTTTGACTCTGTTGTAAGAATACTATTAATATTATTAGATTTGACATCCTTTTTCCTCTTCTTTCTTAATTTTTTTTACCGCTTAAGATAAGGTTAAGTGTTAACGATAAATATGAACATCAATCCAACATAATATGTTTGACTTCAACACTTCCAGATTTGACATCTTTTTTTCTTTCTTCTTTTTTTTTTTTTAAATTGCTAAGGATAAGGTTCACAGACAATGATGAAGCATCAACATTAGTCCACTGTAATATGTTTGATTTTATTTAGAATTCTTTATTAACATTATATAGTATTACTAACATATATATATATATACACTATTAAAATTCAAATTCAGATCTTTAACAAATTAGATTACTTAATTTCACATTGAATTCATTAATTTTAAATTAATTAAAATACAGATATTTATAATTGAATTTGATTCACTAAATATTTTATTAAGTTAAAAGTCATAAAATTTGGATCAAATTCGAATCAAAATCCACCCCATTTATAATCATAGATCATAAATAAGAGGATGCTTACCTAAGTTATTTGAAGCATCCTATGAGATTCTACGGTTTATTGGCATATTTTTTATGCTTATAACATATTACATCTTATTTTAAAAGTAAATTATTAAAATATTTGAATAAAATAAGATATCCAATATTATACGATATTTTTAGAAATTATAAGATGTTAATTTAATATAATAAAAACTAAAAGAATATAAATATTAGAAATTAGTCCCCGTTACCCGTACTCCAGATACTCCAAAAAAGGAAAGAAAAGAAAAAAAATATCGAAAAATCATTTTTCACTAGCAAAACTTTTTCTTTGATCCAAAGATATAGCTGGACTTGGGAAGAACCCAAGCTGCCTACGTACCCCAAAGTGGGGATCAAGCCAATCCGTAGTTCAATTTATACATCATGAAACCATTAAAGATACACAAAAAGTTTCAAAAAGCAGTAAACAAGGAGTACTGACTCCCTTACAAAAAGAAACATCGACGAACATAGAATTAACATCATCTAAATGAAGGCATGCTCCAGTTCTCTATCCGAATTAGTCCTCGTAAGTTTGCAGCTGAGCTCATAACGTTGTAGTACTGATGATATCTGTGTTTTCCGGGGCAATGTTGGTGAGTTCATGAGCTGGTTGATTTCCTTCTCGAAAGATATGAGATGTGTGGAAAGAGAAGTGACTAACAAGTTGGCGAATACCAAGCAAAATTGAGCTCAATCTCCAAGCCCCCTCGTGCTGCCCTTGAATGAGGTGAAGGGCCGATAAGGTCTGATGGACTCTGAGAGCAAGTGTGGGCAAAGATGTAATTAGGGGACAACACTAAAATGTAAAGATCTTTAATCTTCATCGACCAAATAAAAGCAGCATAGACTCAGGAGGTGTCTTGCAAGAGCTTCTTCTTATTGGAGAAGTGAAAAGTCGTAAATAAAATTGTAAAGAAAGCTTTAGTAAAAATTGAGAATATATGTAAATGAAAAAAGTACTAAGAAGTTGTAGGAGTCATGTGAGGATTGCTTTTGGCTTCTAGATTTTTTCTGCTTAATTTTACAGAATCAGAAGCAAAAACGGTATTTCCAAACACTACTCAAGTAAAGTTAAAAGTTGAAAAGTGCTTCTTAGATGCCAAAGTTAAAAGTTGAAAAGTGCTTCTTAGATGCTATTGGAAACACCCCCTCAATATAATTGTCATGAACACGTAAAGAAGTTATGTAAAATTTAAGAATTTAAAATGTAGAATGTCATTAAGTAATCAACTAATGCATAAATACTTTCAAAGAAACCTATGTTGAACATGAAAACAAAGCATAAGATAAAGAAAGGTACGAAACCTTTCAGACAACATAATCAAAAACATGAATTGCCAGCAAATATATTAGAAAGGATCAGCCTGTCTGATTAGAGGTGAGGCACTATAACATCCCCATCCGGTAAAGAATACGATAGACTAGTATACACTATGCAGCAAAAACTGTTCTTGAAGGTAAAAAATAATGGTTGTTAACAAGAATAGTATGAGCTTTAGCTTTCGGAATCAAACTCGAAAGGGAGAGAAATGAATGCAGGAGTGATCTTAGAAGTAAATAAAACCATCAGTATAATCCCCTCCGTAACGGACCTTGGTATCCCTCTCCGTCTCTCCTCACCCTCTGATTTTTCATTCATACAAGTTCTTTTGTGCAGGGCCGAAAGGCAAAACTAAAAATGACTACAAAAATTGAAAACTCCAGTGGACCCTAGTGAGTGCATCAGGCAATCAGATGAAAACAAAGAAAACTAGAAGATTAAATAAAATTAGTTTGCCATCAGAAATCTTCAATGGTATTTAAAAAAATCTCAAGCACAAGATCATAGATGGTGGTCATTTTATAAAACGAAGCATCCAACATACCTCTGTAACCAATAATCTAAGGAATTCTCCTTCCTCCTTCTCCATGTGTTCACGAGCAACCCCGTGTATCAATGAGGGGCACTTATTTTGTGCAATTCTTGCAGGTTCGATCTGCTTCAAATGAACAATAAACTCAAGCATTAGAATGAGATGTATTGAATTATATCATTACATTTAAATTCTCTGCCATCTGGAAAATTGTGGACAGTGAGAGATACCTCACAATTCCTAATTTTCTCTTTCTATCTTTCTTCAAGAAGATATACATTTGGTTCCTCGGCTACCTTCCCCTTGAAAACCGCAGGCAGTCTCTAAATAATTTTTTTTTTCTTTTTTTTAAGAGGATTATTGCTGGTTCCCCAACTACCCCCAAGGGACTCAAACCCGCGACCTACTGGTCACAGGTGTGGGAGTTTATAACATGCTACCACTCGTCCCCACAGAAATAAAAGAATACAAAATTACAAGAGTGCGGTTTCATGATGGGGAAGAAACACCAATTAACATCTCAAAGTCTCTCATGATTTCAGTAGCTTCATAAATGTCAATAGTTTTCTTCATCTGCAACATCAAGAGGGGAAATTCAAAATGTCAATATAAGTTTAGGAAGCATCCAGAAAAGCAAGCCATTGAACAAAATGACTAGATTAAGCACAAAGTAATGAAAATATACCTTCTCTAATGCTGCCCTTTCTCTCTCACGTCGAATCTTCAAATCTTCTTTTTCTCTCCTTTTGGCAGCTTCTCTTTCATCTTCAACTCTAGCTTTCTCTGCAAACCACAAAACTAGCTTTTATAAAAGATGAACAAATAAAAAGAGGAGGCGAATGGATGATTGGCGACTTATTGAAGTCATGAAAAGGGACTCTCTGCTTAAAAGGTCACCTTTCAGTCGTTCCCTTTCCAGTCTTTCTCTTTCTTGCTTAATCTTCAAAGAGTCAAACTTCTCGCACTAGACAAAGACATCCACAGTCCAGCTATTATGTATACCAAATCAAAATGGCAAAAACCGTTTATTGATAATTCAAACAATTCAACAACTTATTTCTGAAATAAGATCAAATATCTTATTAGGCTATAAGCTCCAAAAAAATCTTGTAAGATTCTGGAACTTATTAGATGTTTTAAACACACTTAGTTGAACACCCTCTCCGAGATTCAAGAAGAGCATATACACAATAAATATCAGTTCATTCTGCGGATAATGTAATATTTTCACGAAAAAATAGGTGTCAGCAAAAAGGAACCACAACTTGCAATCAGCAACAAATTTTAGCTCCTAACATATCAAAAAGGCTGTATAAGCTTTTAGAATGTATAGAACATGCCACAAATTCGTAACCAGTTGCAGTTTCTCCAACAACAGAAGAAGACAGGTACAAAGGCAGCTATGACCTTATGGGATAAT
>JACFYI010002397.1:536633-548019 GCA_014898755.1 Handroanthus guayacan
CCCCCCCCCCCGGCCCGCCCTCACAATCTCAAGTTTCATATCAACCTAAGTCATCTGACCATAAAGAAACACTGCAGTGTGTTATCTCATAGATACTCCCTGAATTATACTAATGTAAGTCCAACTTCCACTAGTAAACGGAAATAATAATTCTAGTATTAGACTATTAGATATCAACAATGACAGGATAGTTACCCTTCCAGAACGAGTGGATCTGTACAGTTTCTCCAATTGTTGATGCGTCTGCATCTCAACCTCATCAATAACCATAATATCCGAACTCTCATAGCCACTCCCACCGAACTGCTTTATCACAGCCTACAAATTCAAACAGGAAACCAACAACAAATTAATTGCTTCCGAACATATTATCTTTCGCGAAAATTGAATTATTAACACAGAACGCAAAAGTGAATAGACCGAACCTGTTGTTGTTTCGCAACTTGCTCTCTGAATTTGCTGGCTTGCTTCCTCAAAGCATCCATCGTTGCTATCTCACTGTGTGCTGTGCGTATAAATTTTCTTGGAGCTTAACCACAGAGGATCTTGATGTCCTTGTTGAGAATCGGGCCAAAACGCAGTTGCTTCGATCTACTCGATCTACACCAAGATGACTATCAGGCCCTCGCTTCACTGCCAACTAAGGTTGCTTTCCTCCTTTCCGCTACAGTCTTGACCGCGAGAGATTGAAGAATGCATAGAAGACGTCATTATGCGAGATTAGTACGAACTGGAGGAAATTGGAATTGTAACAGGGGAGAGAATCCATGTCGGTGCCTTCACTTTCCTTATTCTACATTGAAAATTCCAAAAATTAAAAAAGGTAATTAAGATAAAGAAAGTTGAGAAACGTACTTTATTATTATTATTATTTTCTTTTTGAGAATAAACAATATCTTTTCTTAAATACTAATTTTTTTAAAAATAATAATAATAATCAAATGTGATAAAAATAACAGAAAATAAATAAACAATGAAATACAACTCAAAAATCTTGATTTGGGCCCAAATATAGCCCTACAGCAATAATTATATTTCAGGCCCATGAAATCCAGTATTATAAGGGTTTGAACCCGCTTCAATTTACAATAAATCATTGTCGACCCAAAGTAAGTTCTCAAACTTCACGCCCCAATTTTCAGTTGAGTTCCGCCACGCAGAATTGGAAGAGTCCTATTTCTTGTCCAAACATGTTTACTCGTAGGTAAAATTTTTCAAAAAATCCTTTTGGTAAAAAGTAATTATCTTCAAAGTAGTGAGAGGATATTCTATAAGATAATGATCTAGGGTCAAATCGATGAGTCAAATCACAACCGTTTACTTGATTGAAAAATTCAAATAGATCCTGATATTGTCTAAATTCATAATCCACATGAAATATTCATTTACTTCGAAATGTCTTTTCAGGACAAAATTCTCTACCACAAATGCTGAGAAACAATACCTTGAAACAGATGAGCATTTCATGTGGATTACAAATTTGGACAACATCAGATCCAATTCAAGTTTTTAGTAAATCTAATTCTAAAAACAGACACTGTTATGTTTGTCATAAGTGGTTCAAGCATTAAATATTTAATTTTTAAATCAACCACGGTTAAATGTAAACAAAGGTGGTCATGCACGTGGGATAAGAGTAGATGTAGATGTAACAATTACCTTCAGATTAGTATGTCCTGTAGGCTATTTACAATATTCTTCTGACGCGAACCAGTGGGATCATGCTTAGGTGACAATTGAAGATCGCTTGACGTGTATTTGGTTGGAAGATTGATACATTATATCGAAGTGGGTCAAGTCCGACCTGTGCAGGGTGCATGAATCCTTTTGCTATTTGGTTGTTTTTATTAAATATGGGAGCAATTGTGGGCTTTTATGTTTTAAAGTAAATTCTTGAAGTGTTTTGATTTAAATAAAATTATGGAACTTATGACTTGGCATTAACGTTAATTTCAAAAGCAATGCAAACAAAATTTATGAAAAGAAATTAAGAGGGTGTTTGGGTGAGCTTATAAGCTCTTAAAAATATTTTATAAGATGTTTAAGAGTTTATAAGATATCATAAAGTATTTGGTAAAATTTTTAAAAAAATATCTTATTAATTTCAAAAATAAGATGTTAGGAGCTTATATATAAGCTTCCAACTTATTTTCAAGATATTAACATATGTCTTCATTTTTTAACCATTTTAATTATAACATTGTCATTACAAACACTTTATAAACTAAAAAGTCTTATTTTATCCAAACACTTTAATAATATATTTTTAAAATAAGATCCAACATCTTATAAGCTTCAAAAATATCTTACAAGATTTAGAAGCTTATAAAATATTTTAAATAAGCTTAGCCGAACACCCTCTAAAGATCCTCCTCAAAAATATATAACAACTTACCATCTTATTTCGATTATTTTCTGATTTTTTTCATCAAATATTTAAAAATTTTACAAACTCGCCCAAACGTCAATCTCCGTAGATTAAATGTCAATAGCTGCAATTATACTCTATACAAGAAAATAAAATAAAAGTTACCATTGTCTAGGATAAGTAACACCCTGTAACAGTGTCTTTCCTTCTCTATGATAGTGGCACGGTGGAGTTCAATGCTCATTAATCATTCCTAGTAAAAGGTTCTCTCCCAAATTCCCGATCCATTACAGATGTATGCACCGTGACGCCATATTAATTTTGCCGACTTTTCAGGGGAATTGTGATTGGCGACTTTTTGAACTCCAAACGCGGCTATGGTTATGACGCACTTTCACATTTAATATGCACTCATTTAATAGTACAATCAATTATTTTTTTATTTTATTATTAATATTAATATTAATATTAATATACCCAAAAACCTCAAAAGTCCAAAAATAAATAAGGAATACATGGCCTTATCTACACCACTTGTCCCCTTCCTTCACCTGTCCCTCAATCAATGCCCGCCCTTTGCGTTATTTCTTTTTTGACGTTATGGATGTCGGCATTGCGGGGCCAATCTAATGCCTATAAATGTTAAAAGACCTTTATACCACAATTGTTAGGTGTTTAATCTTTTGAAAGAGAGATTAATGTTATCCAAAAAGTGATAAAGTGTAACGTGGCATTATTATTATTATTATTATTATTATTTTTATATGGTGGATTCATTTTAGTCGTCAAATCTATGTTTTTTTTTCTGTTTTTTTTTTTTTTTGTATAAACATGAAATGTATGTCTAGAATAATATAAATAATTATGTTATTTATCCATATTTATTTTTGGGCAAGCACAACCAGTTGGCAAATTTTCTCGTGTCTCTTGCATCTCGATATGAGGATTCAGCTATTTTATGGTTGTCACAAATTAAAGGATTTAGCTATGTATAATAAGTTCACGTATATTTCAATTATGACAATCTTTGAAAAAATGTTATAGAGATGGATACTTATATTAGTAAAATTCGAAAAATAATTTCATGATATGAGACATTTGCTTTGCTAGATTATCATGCAACATATAAATAATCACACTAAAACAGAATTACATAATTTCTTGATAATGAGGTTTCAATTGTATTATTGAGGAAAGGACTATTCAACTTTATTGTCTATTATTTTTTGTTCATATTCATCATTTATTGGCCATTGGTACTAGATTTTTATCAATTATTCAGTTTGTTCAAAATAAAATTATTAATAAATAATTTTACTTAATGGGGTTTGAATTTAAGTTCGAGTTCACGTTAAAATTTGGATTCAAAATAATCTATACTCATAATTTAATATAAACAGATAAATTAGTGGATCATGACTTTTTATTGGGTTATAGGTACTTATTAGATTGAGTTAATATTAAAGAATATTTTAATCTTTTAGCCATAGCATATAAAAGAGCACAACCAAAATAATTATCTGTGAATCGCATAATTTACATATAGTACAAATATCATCAATGGATCATAGGATTTGAAAATTAGATAAAATACTAACGAGAATAATTTTCAGAATTACTAATCAATAGAGAAATCCCAAGTTACAATGTTGTAGTAGAAAAACCCTTGCGTTCCTGTTATAATAAGGAATTTTTAGATACACACAAATCAATTATTCATTATATTTTAATATATGTATATATAATATGTTAATTGTGTTATACAATTGACGATTATATTAATAGAAATCCAACATTAAAATGAAAAAAAAAAAATATATTTGAAAAGGAAATGAACCATCAGTCATCAGTCATCATTTGCCCCGGCCCACACCCCACCAGAATCTATGAGACCCATCCGCCCTGGCTTTTGAAATCCACACATACATCCCTCACTTACCCCAGTAACAACAAACAAAAACGGCAAATCTAGAGGGAGAAAATAATCAAAACATAGTGGTGGTGAGAGAAAGTGGGGGAGAGAATCTGGAGATTTGAGCAGACAAACCGCAATCTATTTGATCCGTAGGGGAAGCCCTCAATCATCAATCTTGCAATCATGCCGTCAGGTGCGAAGAAGCGAAAAGCTGCCAAGAAAAAGAAGGAAAGTCAGTCTGACAACCACTCCATTCCCTCCCCTGCTTCTACTCACTCTCATGGTACAAAACTCATTCTATATTATGTGGAAAAGGGGAAAATTGTTCTATACTTTATTCGACTTAATGCATACGGACCCATGTGTCGATTGTTCTTTTTATCTTTTTGAAATACACAGTTACTCTTCCGTTTATTTGGATTTGTGGGCATGCCTTGTTTGTGATTTTTATTGCTAATAAAGAGATTCTTGGATTGATTTGGCATAATCCGCTGGCCCATCTGCCTTTGTGCTGTGTTCTTGTAGAATAGCATCATCTTTTTGCTTAAGATTGGATAAGCGTTTTTATGTATGTCTTTGTCCAATAGTTAAGCGTATTTGCTAGGCTTTCTGTGCTTCTTACTTTCTTTTTCTTTTCTTTTTTTACTTTTTCCCTGAAATGATGGTTTCCTGTTATGTTACATGGAAGGAGGATAGGATTCATTCTTCTTTGTTATGTACTGGGGCTATAGGACTTAGTGGATTTGAAAATTAGGTGACTAAATTCTTATTTGTTGTGCTGTTCTTGATTTGGAACTAAATTTTTTTGAGATAAATCAAAATATGGTAGGGGATGAGGATGTGAAGCACCAAGAAGATAAAGAGAGTGATGCTGGGGAGCTTAGCTCACCTGCATCACAGGACCACCGAAGCCACCAGAATGTTTTGACAGAAGGAGAGGAAGAAGAGCTTGAGAAGCAAAGGAGCCTCTCTGATCCTCCACCTGAGCAAGAATTGAAAATTGAAGGTGGTCAAAAGAACGTAGCGGTGGAGGAGAATGTCGTTGAAGTTGAAAGGGCATTTAAGACTGAGGACGAATCGGATAAAAAAAATGGATCGGTTGAGCAAGATGAGGCAAAAAGGAGATCATACGATGGAGGATCATCTGGGAGCTCAAGTGGTGAAATTTCGGATGATGAGAATCATGGTATGAAGAATAATCAAGCTGCAGGGGATGTTGCCCCAGTTGTTGATTTGGTGAAGATATCTGATTTTTCGTCTGGAAAGTCAAGTGAGGCTAATCATAGTGCACCTGTCAACAAGGCAGGTGATTCAGTTGAGAACACTCCTCCTGTAGTTGAATCTGTACTTAACAAAAATGATGCAGAAAAGCCAAGTTCTGCTGAAGACAAAGTTGGCACATCGACAGCTTCTGCAGATGCGGCATTAGAAAGGAATGAGGAAGAAATTGTTCAATCCGTCATGAACACTGCTACAAATCCAAATGAATGTGTAACACAGGAAACTGGTGATAAATTGACATTGCCACATGATGCACCTAGACCAACTGGAGCGGAACACAAGACAAATTCTCGAGTTACTGAGGTTTCGTGTTGTTTTTTACGTGCCATTGATTACTTACATCTGCCTCGTATGATGCACTAATTCCATATTTCTTCGTTAAAATTTTCTGCAGCCATCGTCCGTGCCTCCTCAAGGTCCGGTGCAAAGAACATCCTGGAAGAGTTGTTGTGGACTGTTTGAAGTTTTTTCGGGGTCTAGTACATAATCCAAGGTCATTTTCCTTGTGAGGCTTCATACCATTGTATCTGCTCAAGCATGATTTAGTGATCACAAATGATCTTTCTCGTCCATGTAGTTTAAAACCTCCATTTTACCTTGCTTTTGATTATATTTGGGATAATTGCCTGAACATTTACAGAAACGCCACTACCGTTAGTTTCTAGCTGAAAGAAAATTTTACAGAGCCCGTTTAACATTACAATTGAACCCCTAAAATCTTAAGCATGTTACATTAAGAGGTGGCTGTTAACTGTCCCATATTGTTAAATAACTTATATTCAATTGTTTCTAAGGGGAAATGCTCGAGATATTGGATGCATGTACTGGTAAATTACCCTTGTGATGATCATTTCATCTCCTTACATATCATTCTTTCTTTCACGTGTGAGAGGAAAATGGGTCAAAAATATTGCTAATCCTAGTATATGTCATCGTATTGTTGCAGAAACAGACACGAATTGCTTCGAAGGATACGCGCCGGGGGAATGCAGGTAAGAGTTTCAAAGAGATGCCAGAGTTCATTCTTATGCCAGTGAAGTTCCATTAGTGTTAGTATTATGTGAAGGCAGCTTAGAGTTAGTTCTTGTTATATCTTCTTTCTCATTGATTTTGCATTGGATATAGACTTAAAAGAGAGTTTCTTCTTGAGTGTTAGTCAATGGTACCCAAATTTTACAGTGCTTATTGAGGTTGTTTAGTTGCAAAGTTTACTATTTGTTCAATTGTTTTATATTTCGTTGGCTGTTTATTTTCTGAGATATTAGATCTTATTTTAGAAATAAATTGATTTAAGTGTTCGGATAAAATAAGATGTTAAAAGCTTATAAGATGTTCATAATCAATTTCGTTAATGAGATGGTTAAAATTGAAGAAGTTAAGATGCATGTTAAGAAGTTGTGCATTCCTTGCTTTTTCAAAATTACTTATAAGATCAGAACATATTGGTTTTGATAGTTTATAAGCACTTTTGTAAAAGAATCACTATATTTGTTTTGACGTCTTGTGAGATGTTTCAAAAAGCTTATAAATTCACTCAAACACTGTCTTTTGGGTAAGCTTATTTTAAATATCTTATAAGCCTCTACATCTTTTAAGATTTTTTTTTTTTTTGGAAGCTTATAAGACACTAAATCCTATAATCAAAGTAAGTTTTGGATGTAATAAAATTTTGGAACTTACAAGTTAATAATGACAATTCTATAATTGAAGTAATTAAAAGAACAGGCTAAGATCTTACAAATAACTCCTTAGTTTTTATTCATTAACATTTTATTTTATGAGCTCAAGTATCTTCTTTTTCAAAAAACAAAAAAAAAAACTTTATAAGTTTTTATATATCTTGCAACATGTTTTGGAAGGCTTGTGAGCTCATCCAAACACTCTTCCAAACACGCAGTAATGTACTCAATCCTTTATTGCTTCAATTCAATGATTATATCACACGATGATCCAATACATAAATCTCTTGTACTATTTTTACAACATAAATCAATAAAAAATAATAGAAAAATATTTTTTAAAAAAAAAAAAAAACACAAATCACACTGTAAAAATGTCAGAAGATGTAATAAATAAAGTTCGGTTTATAATTTAATAAACTCTTCTACTTAAAGCAGCTCCATGAATGGCACCTATATAAAAGAGTTGTGTAGCTGACAGGATTATGATGAAAGCTTCCATTGTTCTCTGCCAAAAAACAAAGAAATATTTTCGTTTCATTTTTATTTTATGATTAGAATTTAACAGTTCTTTTTCTTTTCTTTATTTAGGAAAGAAATTAAAAAAATAAATTAAAAGAAAAAACATAGAAACTCACCAGACGGGCATTTCTGACATAGAGTTCAATCTCTTTGCATGCGAAGCTGAAAAAGATAACACAACTCACTGTCAGAGACCAAAGAAAAACATGACAATAAAAGCATACATAAATAGGCATCTTATTTAATTATGGGTTAAGGGACTAAATTTTTTTGAAACATATCATAGGCTCCAATACATTATACGATGTTTTTAGAGATCATATTTAAAACTAAACTATTGAAGAATTTGAATAAAATAATACTGTAGAGCCTATAAGATATTAGTCATGAGAACATTATGATTGATATGATCAAAATTGAGGGATAATCACCTCAACGCTTTTAAAGCTCGACTTGATTATATAAACATGAAACTTGTGATACATACAATTAGTCACTGAAAACTTGAGAATATTATATCGACAAGGGGTCTACTTGTGATACTTAAGTAAATATATCATATTTTCACGGAATCTAATTATAGAGCTACTACAAAGGCTCCTTTAAATTATCTGTCAGTTGAATAAATGGCATGAAGTTTTGTAAATTTGTAATCTACCCAACTATAGTGATTGTTTTTGTAATTAAGCTAAATTTTGTTGAACATTGAGGTAATTATCCTATTATCCAAACACAAGTTAATTACCCCATGGCCAGAAGTGTAAGACTCCAGGCAATGGTGGCAGCAGAGGCAGCAGCAGGCAAACTATCCACATTCCACGAGCGAAAGTGGTTCAATCCAGAAATCACCGATGCAACTCCAACCACACCAGCAATCAACGCAAACACCACAAAAAATCCAGTGGCAGCGTTTCCCATTGGAAAGGATATTGGTGAGAAATGTGCAGGCAGTTGAAATCCTGGTTCTGTTAAAACACATTAAGCCCAGAAAAAAGTTAGTCTATCATGATACATTTAATGAAAACGGAGAAAAATATTTGTTATATTCGGGAAACACGACGTACCAATGACGAAACCATGATCAATAGCTCTGTCAACGGCCCACCCGCCAATGCCCAAAACAATTGCATACATGCAAAAGTTGAGGAATAAAAGCAGCCCAGCGATGGGTTTCAGCTCCATTGTGGAATGTATAAGATTGTTATGAAGTTCTCAAGATTTTCTTGTGCGTTGTTGGGATCAGAATGAAACGGAATTTATTTATAGAAGTATATATGTGACAAAGGTTTTGGTTCTTTTCTTGTAAGGCTGTATGTTCTAAAGGTTTTCCTATGGAGTTGTAAAGATGATGCTTTGTGTTCAAGGCAGGAAAGGAAAATATCCACATTCTTTCTTGCCCACAATCGGAAACCATTTTAGAGTATTGTTCATTTCTTGAGATTCTACTCATTTTTTGGTACATTAGAGAAGTCAAAAACAAACGCGATTCTTATCCCTGCAATGATGCCTATCGCAACAAAGAGTTGATGAAAGCTCAAGCTCTTGTTCCTCCACAGATTTCTACTCAAGCAGAAAACTCCATTGCTTGTTAAGACCTAAGTCATCTGGAAATTTAACGTAATAAATTGTGAAGTATATAAAGTCTTTTTCTAATGGCAAGGTGGAGACAAAAGGTTCAACTCCCAATTGGCGTGTAGAAATTTTTCTCTCACATAATCATTTGGAGAAGTTTTTCACTGATTGATGATATAGTTATTGAACGTAAATAAGAACAAATCAAAACAAGTAAATTATTGGCTATGCCAACATATTATCATGTTAGAACCCTCATCCTAGAAAATTTAAAGCCTTCCCGAGTGATTACAAAGATCGAAATTGACTTCAACTTACCCCGGAAAATTGCATTTTTGCGTAGCTATCTTTTTCAGTGAATTCTGTGGCTTATAGCCCACTTGTGTTAGGGTCATATGGGCCTCGCTATCCCGTTTTGTTGAATGCATTTAGTCAAAGTTTGATTTGGAAAGCACAATGTCAAATAGCAAGTCTATTAAAGACTGCACAATCGCTTCATTAATCCTCCAACTTGACGCTGGACGGCCAGATCACATATTACCGAACACATCATATTTAACCCAATATGAGCTCAAAAGCAATTAAATTTCAACCCGAAGCTGAAACTTAATTAACATGTACATGTAGCTTTCAAGTAAAAAGTTAATTTAAAACCTCTCAAATAAGTCGAACCACCTCAGTGTACATAATAAATTTATGATAACATCTTGAAAGCATTGTAATATCACATTACAGAAATTAGCATCCTGATATCATGCATAATTTCCTTGTCTAAGAGCTTATTCATCCTCCTGGCTACGCAACCTAGCAAGCTTGTTAGTGACAACAACATCAAGCTGTGCAGCACGCTCTACAATTTCTTTCCTCTTCTTAGTAGATACATTGTGAGCAATTTCCGCACAGTAAGTCCTGAATCAGCAATTTTTTTGGCAGAATTGTTTCAGTACCCAACTTATTCATTCAATAAATACAGAAGTCATATGAGCGAATTGAAATCATGATCACCTGTTGTGCATCATTAGCAACTCTAGCTCCTTCACATTATGCACGAGAAACTTTTTGAAGCCATTTGGGAGATAGTGACGAGTTTTCTTGTCAGATCCGTATCCAATGTTGGGCATCAACGTGGATCCCTTGAACTTTCTTCTGACCCGGGAATCAATACCCTTTGGTCTACGCCAGTTTGGCTGTCGTAATTCAAAAATCAGGTTAAGTTAAATAAGAACTGCTGAAAAAAAGCATATTGTAAGAATCAGGACAGCAACATAAACCCAAACGAAAAATCAAGATATCTAGAAAAAAATGAAATGCAAAAATGAAGAGAAGATGCAGATTTTTAATCAGTGAATATATGTAAGCAGGATAATAGTAACAGATAGCTTATAGACAGTAAAGCTATCCGTGTCGCAAGTCTGCTTTCCAATTCATCTCTGCCCTAAAAACGAAATGCCCAGAAACAAGAATAAATTCTGGACATTAGATACCATGGGCAGATGTTAGTTTTACTACATAAATAATTATTGAAAAAAGAAAAGGCATAGAACGATGTTATCTCTGACAGCAATCTCAGCCGAAAGATGGTGAATTTATTTGCGATAATCACTGGAAATCAGTAACTATTAATAAACTTCATCATGGATTGCGTGACCAGAGTTCAGTCATCGAAGATTAAATATAATAAAGCAAAGGTATAATATTGGAAAATATTACTATTCAACAAAAAACATAGAAATAAGCAAGAGAGATCAGATGGTAGTGCATGATAAAATAATCATCATTCAATTGCAGAATAGGTGTATGGGTAAGTATCATCACGCCTCTTCTTGCATATCTGTATACTATAGATTTTTATTCAATTATGTAAAACATCAAGAAACTGGAAAATATAGCCAAAAATTAAGCAAACAATTTTTTTTTTGGGAAAAAAAATGAAAAAGAAAAAAGAAAACACAACTTATTAGAGGAATCAGATAATATGTCAATCACCACATTACATCTATGTATAGATGCAAATTAAGCCTGGGGCGACAATAATAATATCATCATATT
>JACFYI010002397.1:561389-572719 GCA_014898755.1 Handroanthus guayacan
TGTCCACACGTCATGTGACCGGTACCACCTTCCACGTGTCAGTCTTCCACAGGTTTAGCCCCACTCCCCAACTCTCCATCCCAGCCGTTCCTTACTCCCAGACAACCGCTTACAAGCACGGGTCCCAATCGGCTACAACCGCTTTCCAAATGAGTTACTTTCGTTTGTTGTACATTTAAGACCTGTTTACCCTCCGACTTTCGGAATACTTATAGAAAGTTCAGAGAGTACAGTTCTCTTCTTTTGTTGCAAGAAAGTTAAAAAGTTTCGGTTGTAGACGATCAGCAGAGAAGCAAACTCCAGTTCACCCAAAACCCACCGTGTATAAATACGCGCGCAGAGGACTGGAGCGATAATCTGGAGAGAGAAAGCGCGTCATTTAGAGAGAGAGAGGACTTGGATTTCAACAGGTATAGAGAAGCGGTTTATTGTATGCATACATCATATCAGATTCTCGTATGTATGGAGTTTATCTTTGTTGATCAAGCAACTTTGTTTAGCTGCTAGTGTGGGTAATTCAATTGTGTATTTTATGACTTTGTTCTAATAATTGAGCTCCATCATCATGTGGTGGATTCCAGTATGTTTGTTTTGTTTCTGTTTCTAGGGTTTTGGATTGTGAACTAGGGGTAGACATTTAAGTTTCGTGACCAACTTGTGTCTTTCTTTTGATGTTCCGTTGGTCAATTTTGAACTTTATTTGCTGTAAACGGAGAACTTGAGTTGAGTTGACTCTGTTTTTTCTTGCGGGGGTTTCTTGAATAATTTGGGGATTTTTCTTGGAGAAGTTTTACGGTTATGGTTCAGATTTTTGTTCTGTCTTGCTAGGATTTTTACTGTCCCATTATTAGTAGTTCGTTTTGGGGGGACTTTGGTGGCTTTGCTTTTAGGATATAATTTAATTTGTGCTAGCTTTTTAATCATGCTTAGACTATTTAAAGAGAGCTTAGTAATTTTCTTTCTTTTGCATGCTTTGTTTAAATATAATTGTGTTTTCATGTGAGTGCCTTTAATGGGTTGCTTTGTTACGAATGTATTGTATGAGATGAGATTTGTCTTCTGTGAAAATTTCAGTAGTCATGCTATGAGAAAATTTAGGTTTCTCTGGTGTGGTCATTCCATGTGGGTGCAAGACATTAACTAAGCTCCTTCCCTCTCGGTTTTATGAAGTGGTTCAGTTTTCCCTATTGAAGCAAGGAAAAGTTAATTTGTTTATTAATAAATGCTAAAAATTATCTTTTTTATGACAGTGAACTTTCTTGCAGTCGCCTCTGGCTGATCTGATATCCTGAAGGGGTTTCTTCCCCACTGATGTTCTGGAGACAATATCGTGATCAACATCAAAGGAATAGGTCAAATGCCATCGATAAAAATGAAAACCAAGTCAACCTCAGGCTGTTTGAAAGAAAAAAATGGTCTCCATATATGCCGAAAATCAAGTATGATATCCAAGAATCCTCTCTCTCGTGCCAAAGTTCCTCAAAATGCAGAAGAAATTTGTATTTATGCTCAGCACAATCAAGATGGTAAGTGTGGGTTAGTCCTCAATTACATCCTTGTAATGTTTGTCATCTGAATGTTTGCGTCAGGCTTGGAACTTCATCCTTTGCCATCCCAAGTACTAGTGGTTGCTAATTCATTCTCCCTTTTCTTTCTCGATGGAGATGTGGCTCTGGATCTCCTCTTCCCAAATAAGCTTCTTGCTTTGGTCTAATGCTACAATGCTGTTGATAGATTTATTACTATAATTGTTGCAAGCTTTTCACTTAGTCTGACCTACTTGTATGCTGATGTCAAAACTGTCTGAGAAGATGTGCTTAGGGCTTGAATGCTCAAAAGTAAATTTTGTACGTCTTCATCCAATGCAGTTCTTGTAAAAGAATTATATTGTGGAAGAATGTTTTCAACTGTGGATTTATGTGAACTAGTACGAGGAGAGGAAGGGAAAAGTGAGAGCAGAAGTCATCAAATGTTTTGCATATGATCGCCAGACTTGGCATAACATGTGTCAAAGAAAATTATTTTTTGATACTAACTCGAGAGCCTGAACTGGACGAGCTTCACATATGAGCTGAAAAAGTTTGACTCAGCAAGATGTTATATTTATTGCACTGAGTCTAGAGAGATTCCATTACGATTCTTTATTGAGACAATTTGTATTTCATTTCAGACTCATTCTTTCTTCATGCTGCTGTTCCTGCTACTTCATGCTAATGCACCTTTGTTTTTTTTTTTTTTTTTTTTTTTGATAAGTATAATTTAAATGCTCTAGATATTTGCAGGATCTCCAGTTTATGATAAAGCATATGCTCAGGACATTGGAGGGGATATAACCGTGCATGATAACTTATCCAATGAAGAAAAACTTCTCCAGAAGCAGCCATCAAGCAGAAGTGATACTGCTACTGATAGTATGGTAAATCCAATCATTATTTTAATAACCAAATACATAAAACCAATTTGTTGCCATGCGTTCATGGTCTTTTTGCTGTGTTTTTCATCATCTGATGGTTGTAGCATCTTTCAGCTGAAAGCATGGTGTAAGCTGGCATCTTTATCTTATGTGTTTGACACCTTATAACTTCCATTATGTTCTTCAGCCCGAATATCGACATGCTATTCTTGAGAAACTGACTATTTATTTAGCAAACAAAATTGTTTACAAGTTTTGCCTTGAATATTTTCAGGAACCTTCATTGTCCACTTCCTCGTCAAATATGGAGACAATTTTTTCTCCCATTGTGGAGTCAATGGATTTCTACAGCAATGAAGGTATGGTCTGCTTTGTTACTGGCTTTTAGCTGATGGATGTCATAGTCAATGATGGTCTTCTTCGTCTTGTTCTTCTTCCTCCCCTACAGCAATTTTTGGTAAAATCAGTGTACATATGTTGATCATAAAAGGAAATGTACCTGTTTTCAGTTTGAATGTTTATTTGCAGTCCGTGCACTCCTGAAAGTTTCAGTTTGAATCAACATTGACTGCTGCCTTTCTCTGTAGGGAGTGAAAATCTTTATGTTCCCCAGTTGGATAGCGAAGACAGTGATGATAGCAGCAGAAGTTCATGTGAATATCAAGCATGCAATGGGCCAGACTTCCACATCTCTGACATTATCTTTTCTGAATTACCCACTGGAAGCAATTCGAATTTTGATAACAAAACAGATGCAATGTTCCTACCTGATTATAAATACGGGGAGTCTAGTTTACTTTGTGATTTGACAGACGAATACATGGTATTGCCTTTCCTGGAGGATGCATTAGATACTGGATATGATAATGATGGCAGACCTTCAGAAGAAAATTTCATTGATGTTGACAATTCGAGTTTGTACACGGCAAGCCATCAAATACGATCCTACAGCCAGGATTCTCACATAAATACCTATCCTGATCAAGATTATGAATGCTTTGATCCACAAATGTATATCAGAAATGTCCCATATCAGCCAGACATGGCATCTACTTTGGTGCCAGCTTCAGTGCCACATGAAAAGCAAAATACCAAACAGATTACTTTAGTACTTGACTTAGACGGTAAGTACATGCTTGTTGAATGCTTATTTTATCTTATTTTATAGAAGTGTTCCGTATGAACATATTTTTCTAATAATAAATATAATTCTTGTTCGGTTACCCTGATTTATGCTCTTTGTGAAGGTTGGCCAGGTAATGTTATTGAAAGTAGCTAGGTGGTTTTCTCACAGTTTAAACTTAAAAAACAAAGTGTACTTCTAATGTTCTCATTCTTGAGAATGAATAGATCTTTCGTGTATGCAGAAACACTTGTGCACTCCACACTAGAGCACTGTGATGATGCAGACTTCACATTTCCTGTTTTCTTCAACATGAAAGAACATACTGTTTATGTGAAGCAAAGGCCTCATCTCCAGACTTTTCTCAAAAGAGTGGCTGAAATGTTTGAAGTTGTGGTGTTCACTGCTAGTCAGAGCTTCTATGCTAAACAACTTCTAGACATTTTGGATCCAGAAGGAAAGGTTATATCAAGACGAGCTTATCGTGAATCATGCATCTTTTCAGAGGGAAGTTACACAAAAGACTTAACGGTATTAGGTGTTGATCTTGCAAAAGTTGCCATAATTGATAATTCCCCACAGGTAGGATGTTATTTTCATATCTTGCTAATTATTTTCTATTTTCCTTGTTGCAGACGTTGCTTGATCTGTATAGTTTCAATTTTGACTATGCATACTAGTATCAGCTGCATTTGAAGTGGAATTAGTAACCTTGGTGTATTTCACTGGAAATACTACCTAACTTTTGTTCAATTAAAAAGCAATCAAAGGCCATCTTGAAAGAGTCCCGGTTGATAGCCTTTGTTCTGATTGCCCTTCTTTGTCTTTGTTCGTGTCAAATAAGATTGAGAGGGTTTTGGCATGAATTAGAGAACCTATTATATGTGCTGTGGCACACCACTGCCTTTTTTGGAGGCATGCACCCTCGATATGATTCTTTAATGACTATTACACAGTGAAATTCTTTTTGGCAAACATGAATAAGAGATCTAAGTAATATTGGTGTAATTTCTCTAGTGATAGGCAGAATTTAATTTTAATAATAAATATCAATCCCTGCATTCTTAACAGGATATTCTCTTTCTCAATTAGTTCCTGAATTTTCCAGATGACCAGTCTAAATACTCTTTCAGGACTTGGAAATTTTTCTTGGAGGTACCTGCAAGCCCTTTTGCTAGTTTGGGCTAGGTTCTATGATTTTAATGCCAACAACTTGTCTTTCAGGATCTTGGACCTAATCTTGGCATATCTCTTTTAAGAGAGATGGTTTCAATAGTTAATGTTACATTTGATTGGGTAATACTTAAGATTAGTGTAAGAAAACAATAGCCAACAAAGCATTATTACGATTCTTCAGATTTCATGAACCAATTCCTTTGTTTAAGCATTGTTCTCTTGATGATTTCAGGTTTTCAGATTCCAAGTAAATAATGGCATTCCTATTAAGAGTTGGTTTGATGACCCGTCAGACAGTGCACTAATTTCACTACTTCCATTTTTAGAGACCTTGGTTGATGCTGAAGATGTTCGACCCCTCATTGCTAGGAAATTCGGTAACAAGGAATAAGAGCTCCTTGTCTATCCTTTTTAGTTCTTTAATTACGGCATTTCCCTTTCATCATTTCTTTTCTTGCCTTTTTTTGGTAAGTCTTCTTTGTTTTTATATGTTCGTAATTCCTTCGCCTTAGCCTTGATATAGCTATCCCATTTTATATGGTTTCCCTTTTTTTCAGTCACCGTGTCATTCCTTTCATTATCCTACCTTTTTGTGAATCTTGTTAGTTGTTTAGGCTAATTTTCGCAGAAATTATCTTCAAAAGGTTCTTCTTGTTTGCTTTGTACAGCTTTAGATTCTCAGGGCCTTACGAGTTTGTGTATACGAATGGATTTGGAAATAAAATTGTGATTCTAATTCGAACTTATTTATATTCACCTTAGAATATGCTAGTATTAGTTTGACTATTATTTCTTGCCCAGGTAGTGTCAACTGGTCAACTACAAAGCACACGTGCTTATAGCTCGTTCATGAACACTGGTCGAACGTGAGTGTGGGTATTGAAAACTGATGGTTTCAACATTGAGCATCATAAACTAAGCTTTTTGATCCAGTGATCCTATTACCTGAAATACCTGAGGAAGAATTATGCTAGCATAAATTTCTAGACGTTGTAGACAGTGCAACGACTAATGTTTTATTATCATCTGTCTCATGCTGAGAAGTTGAATGACTTTTTTTTCATTTTGTGGGACAAATAATGTTCAAAGAAAGAGTTCCTTTCTAAAAATTCAACCTGAGGGCTTTTGCTGTAGGAATATCCACATTGGTATACTCTCAAAGGCCTTCTTGAAGAAATAAGGTAAACAAAACTCTGGTATTCGGTTTGATAACGATTCAACTAATTGAAATAGGTGACTAACTAGAGTTTTGGATGTTGTTGATGCCCTTCTAATTTTCTGGTGCAATGTTAGACCCTACAATGATTCAGATTGATTTTTAGCCATTACTACACGAATCATAGTTTGGAAGTCTAAGAACCTACATAGATGTGATCTTGTTTTTTTATGCAAGTTTATCAACAGTATTTTGTTTCCATCTAAAGTTGATTATATTTATGATATCCCCTGGTTACTGACTTGGGAAAATATGATGCGATCTTTGTTTCTCTGGCACTGTTCTTGTGGTAAGCACGGGCTTTGTCTTATCCAATTTGTTTCCTGTTCTTTGCAGTTTTGTTATATTTCTGCCTTTTTGAGCTTTTTGCCGTCTCTCCCGTTCTTTTCCCTGTCTAGGAGCAAGAGATTGCTGTTTGCATGTCAGAGTAAAAATATGTTTACCTTTAGTATAATTGGGTTTTGACTGACGGTATAGACCTATAAAAAAAGTTGTCAAAGTTCACTAATCTGAGTTTGCTTATGCATTTGGTTTCTGGTGTTGAGCATAGCCATCTGGCATAGAATAATGCATTAATCACTTGCCTACATGGAGCTGGGTGATGCCTAGTTTTAACTTAATCTTGTCTATTTTGGGCTGGTCGGGCTACATCTGGCTGGCAAAACATGATGTTGACATTCTTTGTGACTGTGCTTTTAAGGACCCTTAGGACATGGAAATAATAGACATATGGTTAAAAAAGTGGGAAGATCGGTGATATATAATAATTTCTCGTTATGACTGGCCATGTAGTCTCCTTAAGAATATCAGAAGGCTGACACTCTTATTGTGTGATCTTTCACAGTTTTGACTGCCTTACTGCAGGTTTTTTTGAAGATACTTTTGTTTTGGCACAGACAATTGGAATTGTTTTAGGTATGCTTTGGGTAGTATTTCTAACATTCTGTTCCAAACAAGCTAACACTTGGTTTTTGCCCTTCCCATCGTTGTTTTTTGGGTTTCTTCCCTTCCCATCGTTGTTTTGTCGTTTTAGCTTTAAAGGTGCCAGCAATATCTGTTCCTGCAATCTTGTTTACGTTAGTTGAAAAGAAATTCATATATGTATAACTCTCTATATCTTAGATTCGGTATGTAAGTTGCATAATACCACATTCACGTTGTAAAAATACGGGATTGTTATATTCTAACATTTTTGGCTAAACTTTATGATCGTGCTTCGCCACCTTTTACTCTCTGGCATGATAATTCATTAGCAAATATTGAAGCTTGCCTTTGTATGAGAATTTCCCTTGCGAATCAACTCTTATTCGTTGACGGTAGGGATGTGGATTGTGAATCCTCCATGATCCGTTAGTTTGTTGATCGATGATTAATAATAATTGAAGATCAAATACAAGAAAGTTTTAAATATTTCACTACTAAATAGTATAATATTTTCAAATAAGTACCATATAGTAAAAAAAATAATGCTAGTGGGGTTGAATTACTGACTTTCGGGGAATCTCAAAGTTCTCATTCACCACTAAGGCCACCTTTTATTGTGCATATGCTTAGTTTTGCGTGTATTCAAATTGCCTCGGATCGCGAACAAGTTATATACAGCGCAAGTGCCGAAGCAAAAATTTTGGGGAGGCATGTGCCCCTCGCGCATGAATTTGCAATTATGCAGGAATTTCTGTAGATGGAAAAGGGGTGGATTTGAATTGTCGATTATGAATGCAAGCATTCTCTTGAAAATTAGCGAGCTTGGTATAACAATTTTAACAAAACATCAGATACTAAAACTAATTCTTATTGACAAGAATATTAACCAAAAACTGAAAGGAGAGGCACGTCATGATTACGTTATAAGAAAGTGTGGGTCAAGTAATTTGGATTAATTAAGAAACTCTTGAGACTGGTGGGGCTGGCCTAAATTTGGTACACGGAATTTATTTATGGGATAATTATCTCAACACTATTTGAGATTCGTATAATTAGTAGAAAATTCATTATAGTTTGGATTATCATTATGTTTCGTGAGATTTGAATAACTACAATTATACTTCTAGATTCGTATAATTAGTAGCAAATTCATTATAGTTTTGATTATTATTATACTTCGTGAGATTTGAATAACTACAATTACACTTCTTCAAACTCATAAATATTACAAGTAATTCCCTAGATAAGGGGTGTAATTATAATTATATATTAATTCAGAAAATGGAATTGTAATTATGAGTACGTTCAAGAAATGTAATTATAATTATTCATTAATTGAACTACATAGTAGGAAGTGTAATGATAGTTATCCAAATTCAGGGGTATTTTTACAATTATAAAAAATTGGTGGGGCGGTGTGAAAGTAATTATCCATTTGTTCATTTATGTTTTAGTGATGTGAAGATCAAAGCGTGAATAACCATGCAAACTACAGAAACCACGTGGCAGACTATGGCTTGAGCCTTCAAGTTCCCATAAATCTTTCTATATTCATCTTTATTTTTCCCAGTCCCTCTCACAATTCTTGTTCGTTTGTTTGCTCCGACACACATTATTTGTTATCTCTGTCATTCTCCAATTCGCCGGCCAAAAGCAAGCAATTAGTTTTATGCAAGAAAATGCTGACCCTTTCTCTATGTGGCTTTTCTACGTTCAATAACAAGAAAGTGTTCTCCATTAAAACTTCCAACTCTCATCAAAGCAGGTTCTTTTGTCGGGTTTCTCCTCAGTTTCAACCGAAACAACTACTTTTTAGCTCCCTCAGTTATAACCCACTTCGGTAAGTACTCAGTTTCGTCAAGGAAAGCATTGTTTGAATCCAATTTGAACTTTTTTGTTATGGGCTTTTTGAATCTTGGCCTTTGTTTGAGGAATTGATCTTACTTATGTTGGTCACGCATTAATGTGTTGCAGAGTGTTGGTAATGGGCAAGAAAGGGCGTGGATTTGGTGCGGTTTGCTATGCTGGGCCGCTCACACCTCGGAATCTGCAATGGGTCTCAACTATTTCTACTGCGTATGTTGTTGCTTTGTTGCCATGATATTTATTGGGAACTTTAAATTTGATGTAGTTGTTACTTAGGCTCGAATATGCATGCTCTTATTCTTCAGATAACAAGACAAAATTGAATATTGATATTTAATGCTTTCAAGTTGATGGGTTAAGATAGTTGGAAGTAGATGAGGCTGTGAATGAGATGAGATATATGCTAGATCATTTGAGTGCAAGTAATTCTTTTCAGCACAAGAAAGTCTCTACCTAAAAATGAACTTATTTGGCTAAGTTTGATTATTATTCTTTCTAAAGAGTAGGGAAACTGATCCAAATTTAAGCTGTCTTGTATTCAAACCATAGACAAACCCACCTTTCTTTTCAGTATATTGAAGAATATATTACCAAGTTATTAACTAAATTATTTTTCAGAATCCTAATGTTAGCAAGGGGGACAGCTATTCAAAAATCCTTTGTTGTTCCTTTATTTGCTCTACAAGCACCGGCAAGCCTCGTCTCATGGATGAAGTATGTCAAGTTGTTGTATTTTTTGTTACCATAATAAATACTCTTAATTGTTATCATGTCTTTGCTTCAAAATTTTGTTTTTTGATCTGTTGCTCTGGAAGTTTAATGCAAGACTGGTTTTCAGGGGCGAGTATGGTGTCTGGACTGCTTTCTTAGCCCTTCTTGTGCGTCTTTTCTTCTTTATTCCTGGTAGGTTTTTCTTTCTGAACCAAATCTATGTACATAATTTTGTGTGACTCCCAGAACGAACCTCTTTTGGTTCTAAATTTTTGTGTCCTTAAATTAAGTTTATTAAAAGTGCAAAGTGCCTTTAGATCTGTCTTGTTAGATTCCCTGGATCTTTGATGTAGTGTACCTGCATTAGTTAATAGCACCATATCCAGATCAAGAACCAAGTTCGAAAATAACTTTTCAAATTTCACTACACAGTATGTAACTTAATTCAAGTTGTATTATATTATTTGCAGGGGAGTTGGAGTTGCCATTTATAACATTGATGTTGGTGATTGTGGCCCCGTACCAAATTATGAGGCTGAGGTTAGGAAATTGATCAAGCTACATATCTACTTAAAACTAGTTTTGTGTCTAAATTTATTGCTCATGTGCAGAGGAACACAGGAAGGCATCTTCCTGTCATTGGTGATAGCAGCTTATCTGGCTTTCCAGCATTTCTCAAGAGCTGGCAGCCTGGGAAAAGCTTTCGATCAAGGTTCAATCCTCCCCACCTTAGCCACCGTCTGTATTGTTGCTGTGCCATGCTTGCTTTTGATCTAAACTTTGAGTTGTAAGAAGAAACACCTAATCATTTTCTGTTAATTATAACCCCGCATGTAAGTATAATGACCATAATTATATAGATAACCCGCCATTTCTCTCGTGTAATGACAAATATACTTTGTTAACACAGTAAGATCATACTTTTACTTCAAAAAATTTGGAGTATTTATTGAAGTTATCTGCTTAATTAGCTTCTCTTTCGTGTTCAGCATTTTGGCAAATCACATATGCATGTACCAAATTTACATTCATCAGCATAATTGTATCATCATTGAATGGGTAAAATAAATCTGTATATAAATGTAATTTATTAATCTTCTGGTCACTGGTAGGCCCTGAATATATTACACATCTTTTCACTAAAACTATCCTGAAGCAAGTATTCTTGTGTAGAAATGCTTATTAACTTAAGAAATATAACTGTAATTATGGTTTTTCACTACCTCCTTGCGTCCTAATCTATCTGAAAGCTTAGAACGAATCACCATATGGCTAAGGCCTTGAGATTTGTATTATGCAATATCTCTCTGCCTCAAAATTTCTGCATAGCTCTGAAAGCTGCCAAGTAATTGCTATCTCATATGGGAGATAAAAACCAACTTTGATCTTCCCTTGTTTAGAAATGGTTGGCTACAGCAACTGACAATATAAGCAGTATTATGTTGAGTGATATGGTCCCTGCTGAACTGGGGGTACTCGTTGGTTCTGAACCGTAGTCATAGCCTGGTTCCGAACCAAAACCATTTCCTCCTGGTGTGTAAGGAGTCGTGCTGCAATGAAAGATTTCAGTTGTTTATGTTAACTGTGTCGATCAAGTCGTGTGATTGGAGTAGTTGATAACTTTACCTGGGTGGCGTCATTGGAACTGTCGGCGGTGTCATGGGAGTTGTTGGCGTGCTTCCACCCGATGCATATCGACAGTTCCCATGGCCTGAACCAAGAATTTGAAACTTTTATTTAATGCATGACATGATTCGGAATCTCGGATAGACACACCTTAAGGTATATATAGCGATGGATTCTCAGAATTGAATATACGTAGTACAGGACTGTTCCTAACTACTTTGTATGGGCCTTACAAGCTAACAGAAGGAAGTGCACGGAGAGACCCTCGGAGAGCC
>JACFYI010002397.1:574482-601786 GCA_014898755.1 Handroanthus guayacan
AGGAATAGTTCCACTTTGCAATTAGTATGCCCAACGAGATCCAAGAGTTCTGTTATCTTGTACCAGACCATGAATAATGGAGTAAAGTCCACTCGGTTTATACAAGAAAACTTGATAATTATGCTGTGCATAATATTAAATTTACCCAATGTGGCAAAGAATGGTTTTACACAAATAAATATTAGCATGACTCCATAGCTATTGACACTTCACAAAGTCAGATACCAGCGATCATCTCTTGTGATTTTGCTAAGGTGAAGTAGGAGAAAATCAGGGATTGAAGAAGCAAGATTGCATGTGAAGTCCCGAGCCTTGCATCCAAATATTGGATAATGAATCCAATCACCCTTTCCAGAAGATAATCACTCTGAATGCTAAAACTTGAATACGAAAATGAAATCCATTCATCCTTCTTGTGGCATGTGGCATGCGGACAGGTATCTGTCGACTTCATTCCAGGCTGCAGTTGAGCATTAGTTCAGATTTATAGCATTAATGTATTCGTATTTCGTTAAAATGAAAGCAATGATCTCTTACCAGGAAAATTACGAAAATCAGGATCCACGCCATTGCCATTAATGTCCACGTGATTTGGTGTGACATACTTTCCAATTGTGACCACGATGCCAGACCCATCATCAAGCTCAAAGACGGATTGAATCAAGCCCTGCAAAAGTTTATGGCATTATTATGCTGAGTTAGAAGACTCGAGGATAAAACGAAAGATTTAGAATTCATGATCCATATGTTTATCCAAGAAGGTAAAATTTAATAGATGTTTCAACTTCTCACCACAGAAACTAAGCTCCTACTCACGACTCATGTAAGATTATATTTGTCGAGAACTGCAAAATCACACGGGCAGCAAGACATCTATGTTACAAAAAACCTTTCAAATGCATTATGCATATATGCTCTTTACTGCCTAATCTGAATAAGAAGATTTGAATGCTTGTGGCCAGACTAGAAATGGAAGTAGGGCACTTCTATGGGTACTTGAAACATGACAAAAATATATGCCTTCACATACACATGACAACTAATAATGCACAAACTGGAGAGTGAAACAAGTCAATAATCTTAATATGTCGGGTAAGCGGGGGATCCAAATACCTGCTCCTATGCTCCTTAATCAAGATTAAGAAAAAAAGACACTTTCCATTTACCAGGGCTAGCACCAGGAAGGTGAAATCCTATTCCTTGCCAACTTTGTTATCACATTTTTTCCTTCTAGCATGCAAATTGAGGCAGCTTATTGGGTCCGATCAATTTGACCAAAATTCAGCCTATACGTTCCACGTAGTCATTTAGGTAGCACGGCAAAAGTACATCCATCACATGATTGATTGTAGCCAGATATGAAGAGACATGGATATTTTTCAAAGAAAATATCATAAGAAGTATTTCCAATCCACTCTAATTTTATGACTCTCTAGGGTTGCAAGGTGAGCTCAGCTGGCTCAAGCTTGAAGCTAATCGAGCTTGGCATCAAGCAGATCTCAAGCTCTAGAACAATGGCTCGAAGGCTCGCAAGCTCGAACTATTATTAAAAAAAATATATCTAGATAATGTAATAATAACACAGTATATAAAAATAGAATAAATTATACACTCCCCCTTATAAATGATAATTGATTTAGTTAGTCTTCACTTATATATTAGTTTTTAAATAATGAAAATAATATGCAAGTTATTAACTATAGTTCGTAAAAAAAAAAAACAATACCATGTTAGGCTTTAAAAAATACGAAAAAAAATTATATTCCAGTTATTTTACAAAATATGTATTAATTAGATGTAAAATCATTCAATTTCCAATTGAGTAATAATTAGCTATAAAGAGATTAATTACTACTAATTATATGATAAATTTTGAAATTCTAAACTCATAAGTTGTGTATGTCACACAAATTATAGTTTATAGACATGTTCCACAATTTAAATTTAATTATATAATCTAGAAACGATAAGTTCTTTCATAATTACTAAAGAGAAATACTTATTAATATTTAGTAATATAATATTGTATGAAAAACATTTTTATTATAAAATATTTCATTTTTTACTAATACTTAATAATGACTAAAAACATTTGAAATATTTTAGAGACGATTTAAACTAAACTAAATTATTTGGTTTCCCAAACTAAACCATTTCTCTTATCTAATTGAAATCAATATTATTACCAATAATTTAGTATCACACTATCAATAACTAACATAGGTAAAAGCATATCTTAAGACATTTTTTTTAATGATTTCTCTATATAGTTTTAGGAAATACTAAAAATTATTTAAAATAATTTTTTTTTTAAAAAATGAATTTATGAGATTGTCAAGCTCGAGCCTAGATTTGTAAGCTCAATGAGCCCAAGCTCTCACTAATTTTGTAAACGAGCTGATATTGAGCCAAGCATTCATGCAGCTCGAGCTCATTGGTTTTATGTGAGCCGAAATCGAGCTTGGTCAAACCCCAATTTGTAGAATCAATGAGCACAAGCTCACTAATTTTGTGAACGAGCTAAGATCGAGCTTGGTATTTTTGCGAGCTCGAGCTCACTGATTCTATAAATGAGCCACAATCGAGCTTGGTGTTTTTGCCAAACTCGACTTGTTTACAGCCCTATACCACTGAGAATCTGATGCACGGAAGGCAAGTGGTAGGTAGTCATGTCGTATTCCATCCAGCATGGAATAAACAGTGAACCACCTTATAAACTTTGGCCAAAAAAATCGTGTGCAATCACTTGATATTTTTTTTTTTTAAGTAAGTTGTATACAACTCAACTTTAAGTTGCATACAGTGGATTTTCAAGCAATTCTCGCATCTGCTAGGCCTCGAACCTAGGGCATGACAAATAATATCAGAGTCGATCACCAATCGAAGGGAGCTATCAAAGGGAGGTAAATGCTATATGGGACAAAGTATTTTGCATATGAAAGCCACTGTTTGAACATGCGGAACAAAGTGCTATATAAGCAGGAATCACATCTATAATCCCAACATGTGTTACACCACCACGAGAAAGTCACATTCTCATGGATGGGCAATTGTGTACCCCATCCCCTATGAAATAAGTAGGGAAAATTTTACCAATTTATGAATTTTGGCTAAAAAATTTATATGCAACCTTAGATATTCTTTTGAGCAAGATATTCACAACTCAATTTGAGGTTGCACAAGGAGAATTTTTCAAGCAAATTTAGTCTCCTGCAGGCCCTCAGGCCTGGTGACGAAGTTGGATTAGAATTAGCAAGCAAGATTTCAAACCAAACTGCAATAACAAATAAAAGCACTAGTATATTCAAACCTTTCCGTATGTCCTTTCGCCTACAAGAATAGCTCTACAGTTATCATGAAGTGCTGTTGCAACCTGTAACATTAACCACATTGTTTTAAGAAAAAGCCATATTTTACAAGAGTGCTATGAACATTGAACTGACAATGACAAGTTAGAATCTGACTCACAATTTCACTAGCACTAGCAGAATTTTTATTAACCAAAACCTGCATAAAAGAGAGAGAGGAAGTCATAATACATAACATAAATCTGTGTTTACCATTGCTAAACTATTCAAAATCCAACTGAAGCATCAGTATAATCCACATTTTGGGATATCAGAAATCCAGGCAGGAACTAAATTAATTCTAGCTTCAAGGTATGCGTTTCCCAAGGAGTTTATCCAATATGGAAACAAAGCATTAGCAGATATGTTAAGAGTCAGAACTCAAAATCCCAGTACAGGCTGCATTTGACAACATCAAACAGACCACATCTAGCACCTCAAAATCTCAAACCAAACGCCTTCAAATATGAGTATCTCTTTATTTATCTCTTTTGAAGATGTATGCAGACTTAAATCTTAATAGCTTTTCCGTTTACAATCTTTCTCCAGCAAACCTAGGCATATTTATGTGCAAACTTCATGGCACTCTTGAAAAATGTGTAGATGAGTTTCGAATCTAGAGATTGAAAATTCATGCAAAATTAAAAATTAGTATAGTAATGCCAACGCTATATAAGGGGAAAATCTTGAAAGGAAACACAACTTTTGTGCCAACAAAAAGATTATAATAGCAAAGTTCCGGCCAGCATTCAACTAGCAATGTGAAAGGTGAACTACGTGTTTGTCTACAGAAAACAGATAAATAGAGGAAAAGAGTGACTGGCAATTTTTAGCAAATCCATTTGAAACATCCAGCAGTAGCCCTAGATATATTTAGACCGATAATCTAGTTAATCACGAAAAAATTGTTCTTACAATAATAGGGGCACTAAATAGAGGCGAAGTTTCAGTAACAATATTCTTCACGGACAGTGGATCTCTGCCAACTGTGTAAGTTACCTGTCCATAAACAAGAAAAACATTTTATTGAGTATAAAACATTAGGATCGGTAACAATTTCATCATCTAAAAGTAGGCATAACAGTTCCCAAACTTAACGAAGGAAACATCCCAGCACCGAAATACATCATTTTCTTTTTCCACTGGGGTACTTCCCCTTTTTTCCCCCCTTTTTGAAATCAGGCCATTCAAAACATGAAATTCTGGATGAGAGCTTGAAGAGTTTATTATGTAAAACTTCATGTTACAGCAAAAAATTATTTATTCATCACAGGATTCCAGCCATGTAGGTGACCTGAGAAGGAAGTGCTTATCCTAAGCAAGAGGAACAACCTAAGCACAAAATATTGAAAAAATAAATAAACTGCCAGTCAGAAATTGATTAAATTTCAAGGGTCTAGCAAGTAGCTAATAGCTATGAAAGCAAGATTTCTTCGCAGCAATACAAATAACATTTTAACTCTATATAGAAATCTCCAAGATGCAACTGCAAAAAATATAGTGACACATTGGTTGCTTCATGCATACTTCCATATTGCCTGGGGCATACACTGCTCGCTAACTGCAGAGTGATTTTTCTGATTCTCCCTCAAACATAACTATTATATAATAAGTAAACCTAATGCGCTACATTCATAAATAAAAGCAAGCAACAGATAATCCCACCGCAGTTCTGCTCCTTTGTAATGTCACACTGACCTAAGTTTTTTCCAGTCTCTGTTATTTCCTTCCATTTCATCCCCTTAATCCCACCCAAAGGAAACTAACAAGAGGATAAGCATACATCAATAACATATTTCCCGCGTGAATTCTCATATTTAGTGAAGACATGCATCTCCAAACGTAATGTGTAATTTTAAAAATAAAAATTAAAAAAAATATCAACCCATAATTCTTTACAAGACTGAGTAAAGAAGAAAATCGCTGATTCACAATATGGGAAAATGTTTAGATTCACATACCGTATCCCCTTTGTTCAGGAAGAGTTTAGCAATTTCAATGCCAGCCTGCAATAGCCGCCATTTAAAGCATGGATTAGAACCTTGAAGCAATCCAACTGTAATAAACGCACTCATTCTCATTGCTAACTATCCTCGTTAAAGTGACTTAGTTTATATAAAGATTACAAACCCCCCCAACCCACAACACACCCAAAAAAAAAAAAAGAAAAAAAATGAAAAAGCCCATGTCAAGATAACATCATTATGATAGCATAAAGGAATCCTAAACCCATGTTCTGCATTTTTCCCCATTAAAAATTAAATGGAGGCATAACATTTTTACATCATACTGAATGTCAAAACTACTGAATGCGTGACACATCTACTGTACAGGCAAACCTGCACTAGCCCACCAAGATTATCTCTAAGGTCAAGGACAAAATAAGAGGCACCCATGTCTTGAAGTCTTCTCATTGCTGCAAAAATTAAACCAAGAGGTTCACTATATCTGGTTGAATACAGAATAACAAAACAATAAGCTTGAAATTACAGAAATATGCAACATTTTTTGCCTCTCCGATTAGGATCGAGGAGAAAGCCATTATACCAAGCTCGTGTCAGATGAAATCTATGTTCTTATACCAGCATATATTTTAGATAAAATATAGAAATACATGGGAGACAAAGAACTTCAAGAGGCAGGTATAGTCACAGTGCCTTGAATGCATTTATGGAACACGTACCTATAACCAAATCTTTCCTGGCCAGAGCATTGAACTCTTTTAAGCGCACATAGCCAACAGAACCTGGGCCATTCTTTACTTGCTCCAATCTATAAAAAACTGGAGATTTTGCAGTAGATTGTCTCTGAACCCGTATGGATTGTTCAGGCCCACAGTTCCCATGCTTGACCTAACAATAGTGGTTTGGTGGAGGACAATCAGTAGGCAGAAAGTCAGAAACATCAAACAGAGTAGAAGTATCAACAAGGTCTGCACTTGACTGACCATGATATTGACAAATGTTTCATTTGGTCCTTGTAACATTGATGATGCTTCAAACGCTGATTTTCCTTTCACATCCACCCCATTAATAGAAAGTAGTTCATCACCCTAAACATAAGTTTAGATACAAAATGAAAAGATAAAATATTTGGAACTCCAAATCAGGCAATATAGCTATAATCCTTGTATATCCACATATTAATTGTGTAACGTTTACAGTCCACACAGATAAATAGCGGAACCTTCACAATTTTCATCCATAAGACCCATAAATATTAGTGAGAAAAAGTAGAAGGGAGACAAGGAGTACATGGTGGCGGTGCATAGTAGGCATAAAAAGCTTCAAACTCAATAAGCAACTAATAAGCATTACCACAGAGCACTTCAGCAATGAAGGAAATTGATATGATCAATGAAAAGATAAATCATTTATATATTCCTCTTTTGGTCATTCATTCAGGTGAACTATAATAACAATCTGCTTAGACTGTATAAATACCTTTATATGGTCCATATCTGCACAGCATATGAGGTGGTAACTTAACAAAAGCACCTTCTTTAACAAGCTTTCTACGAGAAATAGTCCTTGAACAATGCTCCTAAGTAGCAAATTTTTAACTTGGAACCAACTCAAATTATTTGACTAATTGACTCTAAATGAGAATTACTGTACTATATTTATTTGGAAGCACAATATATAGGCCACCTCATTGGCGGTGGTGAATGAAACAAGTACTATACAGCTTCCAAATGTGAAATATTATGACTAGAGAAGAAATCAAACTTTTCCACAATGTATAAGGTCAATACTGAAAATGAAACCAAGATTCAAGACAGACGTCACAAGAAAAAGTAGTGAGGCAACAGGTTGAACTCCCTACCTGTCTCACACCAGCAGAATGGGCAGGACCATCCAGAATAAGTCCCAAAACCTTCAATTTCACCACTCCATTATCATCTGGAATTTCCCTCAGGTTTATCCCAATCCCAGTCATGTCATACCTTGCCATCTTGGAGAACTTTTGGTCAAGATGAAACCAACACATGCCACGGGAAAAGAAACTGAAGAATTTTGTTAAGTAAAAACAATATTGAAATGATGCAGAAAAAACTGGGTTCATAAGAACTTTTGATAGAGAGCAGGAAGGCCTTTAATGCACATCATGACAAACATCATCTGCTAAGAAGCTAAAATAAAAATGCAAAGTAGATCTTTACACGGTTTCAGCATTAATCAAAACATAATATGAAACACAAACCAGAAAAGACACAGTAAAGAACAGCGGGCAACTCAATGCAATCTACTCCTGAGTAACACATCATGTAGCCCATGAAATGTGGCTATAGCGCAAAATTTCATGTCTGCAAAAGTAACAAGACAAGAAAAATAATACAAACTGAAATTGAATCAAATTCGATCAAGGTGGACAAATCTTTATCTATTCTTATCATTCTTCCGCCAGGAACTTGAATATTGGTTTGATATAAGATTTGAAATTTTGAAGTGGAATTAACGCCTTGATCTTTCTTAGCCATTGACTTCTCCACTAGTAATGTTAATTCAAGGAATTTATCTCGAATCAAATGCTGAATGTTGGTGAACTCCACGAGGAACGCCTTAAATTATGCCTCGAACGCCATAGAACACCTCAAATTTGGTTGAAAGAATTCTTTAGAACCTCCTCCGACTTCTTCCCCTTGATTGACTTCTGTTGTCTGCTTTTTTCACCTTTGAAGATTGATATTTATACTTGAAGGATAGGGGTTCTTGCCTTAATTATCTCATGGAGGGGCACAACTTGATTGTGGCTTGATTAGTATTTATTTCCTTAATCACAAGATATGATTATGATTGCTAAAAATTCCACTTTTACTCTGATAATGTTAATTCCAGAACTTCGCATGGTTATCTTGAATCAAACGCGAATTTTTTGTGGACTCCGCAAATGCCTTGAATTACAGCTTGAACGCTGTAGAACACCTCGAACATGGTTGAGAGAATTTCTTGGAACCTCCTCGAACTTCTTCTCCGTAATTAACTTGTGTTGTCTTCTCTCTCTGTGGGTTTTTTTTTCTTTATTATTATTTTTTTTTCCGGCTTTGAGAACCCCCATTTATACATGATGGATAGGGTTCTTGACATAATTATCTCATGAAGTCGCACAACTTTATTGGGCCTCCATGATTTGATTGGTATTTAATTCCTCAATCACAAGATGTGATTAGGACTACCAAAAATACCAATATTCATTTACTTATTTTGCAAGATATGATTTTGAATTGTCTTAAATATTTCAATCTCATACATGGAGATATTTGATTTGCCCCTTAATTAAATATTATATTTAATCTTGGAAATCAGTTTGAAAATTCCAAAATATAATTATAAAATTACATATTAGGGCAACACATTTTCCATGTCTACAATGGCCCTTAGAGTTTGAACAAAATCAATTGTTTCCTAATTGTTCAAGTACCAACTTCACGTCGGCCCAGTAATAACTTAAGACGTAATGAAAGAATGTTAGTCATTGTCAGATGTCAAATTGACCTCAAACTATCCACTCGCACCACTGTAAATAATTCCCAATAGTATTTGGCAAACAAACAAACATCCAGGCCTCGGATAGCAACCAAAGATAAAAGACATACTTTAGGCGAGAAAACCGGCCATAACAAAACAGAAATTAGAAGTATAAAAAGAATGCATCATGCTATAATGAACAACGAATTCCAGAAAAGAGAAAAGAGCATCATGTAACCAACAATTCAAGAAACCTGAAACTGGCTGAAAGGAGCATGTAAGAAAGAGGTTAAGCAACAAAGAAAAAGCAGCATCAGAGAAATATTTCAGGAAACAAGAAAAAGCATCGCACGTAGAAATAACTCAATAAATAAAGAAACAAGAAGAAAATAAAATAAAAATCATGAACTCGGGAATTACCTCCCCATAAAAATTTAAGAAATCCAGAAACACATTACCCAAGAGAGAAACAAAAGTTGAAGAAGTGGCTACCTCAGAAGGAGAAAGAAAACGCGTGTAAGGGTCACCTAAACTCGCCAACATTCGCCTAATGATCTCATGAGCTCTTGCTCGTGTCTGAATCGGAGCGCCCAATATATCTTCCTTCTTTTTCTGAAACCAAATCAATGTTAAACCAATCAATCGTATTGCGCCCTCTAAGCGTAATGTGCTAAAACTTTACAGAGACCCAATAAATGATACTTACAAGCCAAGCATCAAAAGACCAGCGGTGCCGACCAGTATCGAGAAAACTATCATTCACAATTTGCCATGCCTCCTCCACAATCTCCTCATTCGTCACCACTTTCGCCGTCACTCTATCATCTACATAATTTTCTTCTTCGCGGCAATTTAATTCCTCCTGCGGAGTACTCAATTCCAGTGAGACTACATCCGAAGGAGTTGCACAAAAAAGCCCCAAGGACAGTGCTACGGAGAGTAGAGTTGAACTTATAGCTTGTGTGATTGACGGAATTTCCTGCGGATAAGCTGAATTGGGGAACAGCTTTAGGTTTCCGAGTGGGCGACTGAGTGAAGATGACTTAGGCAACGGCGGCGGCGGCGACGGTAACGGTGAAGAGTTGCAGAGAAGGAGCCTCATCATCTTTCACTCTCCTGTTTCTGAGGCTTCATTGCCTTTGTATAATCTTCTATACAAATAGTTGCCGTTGCCGATGGAGGGGAAGATTATCTGGGATTTTTCACCCGCTGGAGGAAGATTATCCGGGATTTCCTGCCGTTGCAAAATCTACAATATTTTCCAATTTAAGTTAAAGTCGGTTCTGTAATGAGTTGCTTAAACATCTAAACACGCTATTGCACGGAGGGGCTTCTAACGTGCAAAAAAGACCATTTTTGAGGAAAACATTTATACGGCCCAGGGGTCCTGGCCCATTGGTCTAGCCCAAGCCTGGCCCACGAAATCATTTAAAACAGGCGCAGGTAAAAAGGACACGAGTAGGTCATCGTTTTGTGGAAAGAAGCGTGATTAATTTTTTTTTTTTGGGGTGGGCGTGGGGGTGGGGGGGATAAAAGTGCGACCAATCTATGGGTGTATCAATTATCATACTCTAATTTTTATTAAATTTGTTTCCATTTTTGTACCAAAATAACTTATAAAAATAGAAGAATTTGCACCAAAATATAATAATAGTAGTAGTCTATAGGTGTATCAATTATCATACTTTCATTTTTATTAAATTTGTTTCCATATTTGTACCAAAATAACTTATAAAGAAAAGAAGAATTTGGACCAAAATATGGTGCTTGTACTAGTAAGTACTTGAAAGTTCATAAGTTAGTTCAGGTTTTTTATTTTCTTATTTATTTATATTCTAATTATATTATAATTTTTTATTACAAATAATAGTAGTTAAAGTTGTTATTATTTTTAACAACAATAATAAAGATGATAATAATAGTGATTGTACTAAATATTGTCCCTTAATAATAATAATAATAATAGTGGTAGTAATAGTGACAATGTTCTCATTATTTATATTATCAATATGGCAATTGATAATACCATTATTTTTTGAATGAAATGGCACCGCCTCTACCTTGTCATAGTGTAGGTGCAAGGTTCAAGTCCCACTGATAACGTATAGGTATTTTGTTAATGATATTGATATATAATCGAATGTAATTACTTCCCTGAAAAAAAAAAAATTGGCAACTGACAATATAATGCTACAATTTAGTTTCTAAATAGTCTCTCATATGCAACATAGAAAATTTGTTGGTGTGGCTAACAATCTAAAAGTGATTTCATGATAATTTAATTTTTAACTAGCTTTTAAATACAATGTAGAACGTTTAGGTGTATCTATTTTGTTTAAAGTCCATAGCGGGCATTTTGCATCTAAAAAAATAGAAGATTCATCCTAATTTTGAACATGATTATGTTTTCTCAACCCAAGTACATCAAGAGAACACACAAAAAGATAAAACATAATTTACCCAATGAAATTTTTTTTGCAAATTTGAGTATCATCAAAACATCCACAATAAGGATATTATAATATAATCATATATGATTTAAGATTATATTTCAACATTCTTAAGTTATAATACAAAATATAATTTTACAATGAACTAGAACAATGCAAACTTATATTATGTTAAATAATACAATAGTTTTCATTTTTAAAGCTCGAGCTCCAATGAGCACATCAATGAATTTGATATTTCTTTTTATGTTCTTTAGCATTAACTTTGATTATTTACTCTAAACGATAATCTTAAAATATTAAAACTTCTATTATTCAATGTAAACCTAATTTATCTGCACAAAAACTTAATTATTAATACTAGCATTCAGTGCATACTAGAAGCGTATACATAAAATAATTAAAACTGTAAATCATATATATTAATGTGCAATAAACACTTATATGTGCATTCAATAATCAAAATATGTTTAGTATATTTTATATAATTACATGCAACAATATGTGGGTTGACTTTTTGGTAAATTCTATATTTTAATTAGAATAAATCAATATTAAAAGACATTTAAGAAATATTACATGTAAATATGCCACTAACAGCTTGATACTTTACTACTGGTACTTTATATATAGTATATACGTATTATTATTGACATTTTTTTATGGAAAATCATGATATCTATGCATAAATTTTTCTTACCCACTTTTTGCCTATTTAGGCAACAAGATCAATATTAATATTAGGTAATTTGATCAATTCCCTTAAGGAAAAGCTACTACTTTTATTTTCCTTTAGGTGATTAACCTAATTTGGCAAGTATGGGATTGGTGGGTCAATGTAATTGTTTTGGATTATTGAAGTTTATCTTAACTAATATGGTGAAAAGAATTTAATTTCATTAATTTTTAATCAAAGTGGAGGCACCAAACTCTCCACGAAAGTTGAAAAAAATAAAAAATAAAAAAAGCAAGAAACTTGACAAATAATATCGCAGAGGAAGAGAAGGAAGGGTTTCCAAACTGCAATAGAAACGTCTTTAAGATATATCTTCTCTCCGCTGCGGGGATTTTTTGAAAAAACAGCTTTCTACTTCTACTACTCAGTGCTTAACAGATAAATATATTAATAACAGTACTTGCTGTGTGTGCTTGTGCGTGTTTCTTGTTTTGTTTTATATATAATTATATAATAATTATCTATTTATATACAAAAGGAAAGTAGTGATTGAAGGGAGAATAAGGCAAAGTACTGGCTTTGCGTTAGATCCGTTCGTGATAAGGATGAGTACGAGCAGGGGAAACGGCGCCGGCAATGGCGGCGGGCTACAAAGCATTCCGGCAGGGTCGCGAAAGATGGTTCAGAGTTTGAAGGAGATAGTTAACTGTTCCGAGGCAGAGATCTATGCTACTCTCAAGGACTGCAATATGGACCCTAACGAGGCCGTTAATCGTCTCCTGACCCAAGGTTTTTTTGTTTCTCAAAACGAAAACCCTAATTTTTTTAATTTATTTTTCCGGGTTGTTTAGTTTCAGTTTTCTTTAGGGTTTTTCTTTTCTCTTTTTCCTTTCTTTCTTTTTTTTTTTCTTTTTTTCCCCTGGTATGCTTGATATATTTTATGCACGTGTCTGTTCGAAAAGAATTGTGTTTTGCCATTTTAGTTATAACAGGGAACAGATTAGAAACTGGGATTTTTTTAATCGTCGTTATACCCCATGCTATAAGTTAGTTCATCCATCTTTGAGAAGAAACGCATTGTTCTTTTCTACTTTCTGTTACGATATTAAGAAACTGTGGAACTCTTTTTTTTTTCTTTTCTTTTTCCATGTTCAGAAGTTATTATGCACTTCTGGTTTGAAAAAGAAAAAGATCAGCTGATTTGATTCTAGCACAGTAGGTTAGAACTTCGTAATTATGTTTCCTTTCCTTTTTATTTTATTTTTGCGGACAATGTGTTGGCCGTTGGGCTGTTTCTAGCTGTATTAGAGACGCTGCATTGATATGTATATTTTATTCATAAAAAGAAGAAGGTTTCTAATGGTGGATTCTTTTGGAAGTGTACTATATTTGCTGGGCTGGACTTGATTCCTGGGAAAGATTTAGTTTTTACTCACTGCTATTGCATCTGTACGCTCCATGCTTCTATATGTCTTCACTGTACAGTTGTGTGACGTACCATGATGACTTATATTCTGAGAAGGCAGACAGTAATTTACTGTATAACCTGGTGTGCCCGCATTGTTTTGATTTGTGAGTTGATTGCTTTGACGTGATTGATTTCCTTGATATGACTTCCATGAATGGATTCGTCTTTGGTTGCTCGCAATGCAGTATTTCATTATTTTCTAGATATTTCAATCATTTTTCCTTAATAATATTTTCAGATGTTAGCTTTTTGCCGGCTCTATTGATATAACTGAACTAGTGCACTGCTAATTTGAGAAGTATACTAATCGAATGTGACTATCTTAGCACATATAAAGCTGAATTTGCTTTGTAATTGAATTTTCTCTGATGTGTTTATTATTGTTTAGATCCTTTCCATGAGGTGAAGAGTAAACGAGAAAAGAAAAAAGAGGTGCGTGATTTTCATCAATCCATAGTTTTGTTATGGGTCTGTTTGATAACCAGCTCCTTTCCTATAGCGCATGAGCGAAAAATATATTATGGGATTAAGTTATTTCTTAGCCCTGACATTGGTGGATCAAATTGGTGGAATTTTGTTGTTTTTCCTCTGCTCTTCCCCTTTATAGAGGATTAAGCTTTCGACAAGGACCCAAACTTAGCTTCTGTGTATCTGCCTTTATTTTGTTTGATTTAAGACATTAAAAGCTGCAGGTATTTCACTTTTAGACTACTAGCAGTAACGTGATGCTCTTTCTTATTTATACTTTTATACAGGGTAAAGATACAACTGAGTCTAGGTCTCGTGGTGCTAATAATAGTTCAAATCGGGGCAACAAGATTGGCGGTGATCGGTATGCTGGCCGTGGTGGTTCAGCACCATATAATTATTCCGGTACTTTTAACTTCAGTGGTTAATGGAATTCTTTAACATAGATGTTAGCTGCAACACATTGAAAGCGTATATAACCATGCTGTTGTCTTTAGCAGAGTCTGCTCCATTGCCTGGGAAGTCATCATATAAGAAAGAGAATGGATCAACTCCGTATGCAAGTTCTTTATCTTCAGTGTCTGGCATGTCAGGAAATAATAGAAGCAGAGGAACTGCAGGCCTCAGGTTTGACCTGTTTGAACTCCTTGCACTTAAGCATTGCTGAATTTTTGTATTTGAGGTTGCAAGTTGACAAATTGCTGCAAGGTTTATGGTCATTATGTTTAAAGTATTTTTTTTTTTTTTCCAAAGATTCTTTTGCTCCATTCTGAGTTTTGTGTCTTGGATGCTTCAATAACAGTCAAAATCTTTCAGTATAAGTGTGAATTTTTGAATTTCACATATTGGGTCTTTGTTGCTCATGACAATCTCTCACATTTGGTGTTCAACTTCTCCGTTTCCTGCATGTTATGTTGCAGTGATGGTGCCTCTGTTGAAAATAAAGGGTCATCATTGGGCATATCTGATGCTACGCCATCTAGTATCTTGCCAACTTCTGGATATCAGTCTGCATGGCTGGGTGGTCCTGGTCAGGTGTCCATGGCTGACATTGTGAAGATGGGCAGACCACATAACAAAGCATCAAATGCCCCAAGTGCATCTTCACACAATGTTTCGGGCCCTTCAATAAGTACATCTCATCATAATTTAAGATTTTCTGAAGATCATGCATCCAAAGATCCTGAGTCAGGAACTTCTACAGTTCATCATGTACCGGCAAATGAGGAGTGGCCTTCAATAGAGAAGCCTCCTGCTACTAAAGTGATTTCTATTCCAGACACTACTGTGAACACTGAGCAGCATGTAGAGGCATCCGTTGTACCTTCTGAAAGCATCAATCAACATTCTGAGGCAGAAGAGGTTCAAGAAACAGAAGAAGATAGCATTGAGAGTTCTGCAACAAATGATGTGGGATCTGATTCTATCTCCAGTAGGAAGATTCCAGAGGATGATTCAAGAAGTTCATCTCTGTTTGAGAATGATTTATACAAAAACATGGGCTCCTACCAGCATCAGGCTCGTGATTTCCATGAAGGTGACTGTGTTTTCAATTTTCTCATATTCTTGATGATATAATATCTATTTAATATGTATGCTATCTATATATAACATCTGGTACAACCTTGAAAGATTAGGTGGACTGCTCGTCTTTTGATATTAATGTTCTTGTGCTACTTATTGTAGATCTGGGTTGAAGGCTAAACTTTTTTATCAAAACAGTGAAAAAGAACCGGGAATTGAAAACATTAACTTGATGCTTGCTAAATAACCCCAAGTGCTTGGTTCAGATCAGTTTCTTAGACTTCTGTTCCTTATCCCAAAATTGGAGATATGGATGTTTTATCATGTTCCCGTGCAATTTATACTGAGTTGGTAAAATACTTGATATATTTTACGATCTTTTCCAGAACAAGGAATATACATTTTTATGTTTCTGGTGCAGTTATTCATAGTTTTGTATTTTCATTGTGGCTAGTCGTGTTTCTAACTCTTGTTAAGATGTTGCAGGTGAAGACAGTACTTCAGTGTCATCAGTCAGCAGAAACTTGCAACAACTTAGTGTGGACAAGGAAGATAGGGGATCGCCATCTGAGGGATATGCACCTTCTGTGGTAATTCCAGATCATTTGCAAGTTCAAAATGCAGACTGCTCACATTTGAGCTTTGGAAGTTTCGGATCTGGCATGAGTGCCGCATATTCTTCAGGGAATAGGACATCTGTGCCTGTAGAAACAAACTTGGAAGAGCCACATGGTGAGCCTGATATTTCATCAGTTGGGCATGCCGACACTAGGTATAGCAATTAGTTATACTAAAGGATGATGTATCTCTTTTTCGTGTGTGTGTGGGTTTTTTTTTTATTATTAAATTATTGCACCCTGTTTCAACGGCGAGACTCTGAAGATATCTTATTCTACTATTGGTGCAGAAGTTCAGAGTATTATGTTGATGATTCTCTTGGAAATGCTTCTGATGGTGGTTTGTTCCATAGAACTGGTGCAAGTGCAGGGAGCTATGAGCCATCTTCTGCTTCACAGCCAGAAGAGTTGAAGCCTGAGAATCCTGAAGTGGCTCATGGAAATCAATATTCTTTTCCGTCTTCCAACCCTGGCTACACCTTTGACGATGCGCCACACTTAAATGCCGCTTTCAGTCAAACAAGTTCCCAAATGCAGAATCTAGCTCCATTTTCCAATGTTATGGTAACATATTTTCTGCCTTTTGTTTCTGTTTAAGAGTTAGATTTCATGTGTGAGATATTCCATCTAAAGGGAGTATATATTAAAGTAATTTGTTTCTTTAAATCAGAAGTCTAAGATTTCTTTTTTAAGATGGAAACTTCTTGGCTGTCTTTGATCTTTTTTTGAGGTTTGCATCAACAAACGATTTGTTGTTACTAGGCATTGACGAATAAATTCTTCTGTTTGGAAAATTAAGAGAATTCATGAATTGGAAAGAGTCAATGTGTTTTGTTCATCTATTTTCATTGGCATGGCTTGATCATTAAGCCTTTCTGTGTTTGCTTATTTTATTCTTCTAGGAAGGAGTTGTGCATACTTATTTTTCATTTTGGACAAAAGGCAATGTCAATTGGAACAATTATGTTAGAATATAGGTGTCCTATTATTTAATAAATATGGAAAAAGTTGCATTGGATTTTGTGCTCAAATATAAGATCAATTGCCACTTTGGTTTAGAGCAAACAGTAGAGTATGAAGGGAAATTTACTTGATTTTGTCGTCTTGGCATATACAGAAGATAAAATTGGGCACCTTAATGGTTTTTTAATGAAGTTGAAGTGATTGAGCCACTTATTGTAGTTTGCTTGTACTTCATCTATGACACATTGCTATGTATGCCATTGTCATATATTTTGTACTGTTGTAGTTTTCTTGTACTTCTCCTATGATACATTGCTATATATACCAGTGTTTTATATTTTGTACCCTATTTGTTTTGTTTATAATGTCTGTTGCAGAGTTTGTATTGGATTTCTCAGTTTCTGATTATTTTGTTAATAGCAGTCATACACAAATTCGCTACCAAGCACTTTGTCGCCTGCCAATGCTCATCCCAGTAGAGATTCTGATCTTCAGTACTCTCCATTCCCTGTGACGCAATCAATGTCTACTAAATATGGAAGTTCTGTCTCTTCCATTGGGGGTTCAGCCATTTCTATGTCTGAGGTACTGATGTAGACTAGGTGGATCTGAATTAATTCTTATGATTCATCATTTATTGTGGAAATGCTTAACACCTTTGGTTGTATTTGTTTTGGTGGAAATCTTTTTCTGCAAAGTTTTGCTTTGTTGTGGTGCTTTGTGGTCATATACAGGAAATTGCATTAACTCTACAATTAATATACTCCAAAATAATGCAGACCAGTTCTTGGATGAGTTGTGAGAATGGCTATTTGCAGTGCTGGTGTGCTCACCAGCACCTTTAAAGACCCCTATCCCCCAACTTTTCCTTCCACAATAACCACCCATGAAATGTATTTTCACTGGATCCGCCCAGAAAAGAGACATACATGGATACAAGAAAACATTCTGCGATTAGAACTTTTACCATTTCAATTTTGCTGTGTATGTGTTAAGCTAGAATAGGGAAATATCAGATTAATATTCAATGTGCAAGCAAATCTTGTTGTGCCTTACAAGCATGGCAGCTGATAGTGCTATTGGGACTCTTCAGGCTTTGAAGACTGCTGGTTTCTCATCGACACAGCCCCCTCCACAGACCCTCGCCGGAACTAGTGTTGCCACTGGACCTCCTCTTCCTCAACAGCTTGCTGTACATCCGTATTCTCAGCCTACTCTTCCTTTGGGACCATTCGCGAACATGATTGGCTATCCTTTCTTGCCTCAGAGTTACACATACATGCCTTCTGCTTTTCAACAAACATTTGCGGGCAGCAATACGTACCATCAATCTCTAGCAGCAGTACTTCCTCCGTATAAAAACAATGTTTCCGCCAGTAGTCTGCCTCAGTCTGCTGCTATCGCTTCTGGGTATGGTGCCTTTGGAAATACCACCACCATTCCTGGAAATTTCCCGATGAATCCACCTGCTGCTCCATCCGGGACAACTTTAAGTTATGATGATGTTTTAAGCTCTCAGTACAAGGACAATAGTCACTTGGTCTCACTTCAGCAGGTATGTTGCTTTCATTTTGGACCTTGAATGTTGATTTTCATTCTCTTTTTGAATTTCTTTTGTTAGGGAATGACATAAGAATAAGTGCTGTTTAATTACTACAATGATTTATAAATATCCTACACCGTTGTGATGCAAATACAGAAATATTGCGCGACAGTCACACGTAGACACAGGCATTGCCCTTCATGCTTCGGTTTTTTGTAAGATTGTATTTTTTCATAAGTGATGTTGTGAATCTGACTTCTATCCTGTCGTTCGCATTTTCTCAGAATGAGAACTCAGCAATGTGGCTTCAGGGGCCTAATTCTAGGACGATGTCGGCTGTCCCAGCCAGTCAATATTACAGTTATCAGGGCCAAAACCAGCAAACCGGTGGATTCAGGCAAGGTCAGCAGCCGTCACAGAATTACGGGAACCTGGGATACCCGAATTTCTACCACTCTCAAACTGGTATATCGCTCGATCAGCAGCAGAACCCAAGAGATGGGTCACTTGGCAGCTCACAGGGACAGCCCAAGCAGTCCCAAATTTGGCAGAACAGCTACTAATCTTATCACCTCCTGGTTTTTTCAGGGGCATGTAATGAGTGTGAAAAGTGGCCTTTCAAGCCATAGCAGCAGTTGAGTATGAGGATGATTTGATTTTATGATTTTCACGAATGTATTTGAATGGCCACTGCCCTGTGCCTCGAGGTTGTATTTTACATATTTATCGTCAGTTCATGTAATGTAGGAACAAGGGGGCTAACTTTTGTGCTAGTGGAGGCTTGTTTTTCTTTCCCATTTGCACTTTGAATTTAGCTCCACGCCCTTTAGAAAAGCTTGGCATTTTAGCTAAGTAAATGGTTGAACTTCTAACCTGGTTTTCTGCACTTGCTATCAAACGAAAAATCAGTACCGTTTTATCATCAATCCATGCACTGGGCTACCTGATTCATGGCTGTTAGTTGCTGCTATAGATTGTGGATTTATGCAAATGTTCTGTGTCTTGTTTGGAATTCTGGAAATGAGATGGTTTGGTACTCTAACAAGGCGTCAACTCTTTAGTTGAGTAGGATATGTTAATATTTTACTTTGTAGTATTGCCATATTTCAAATTAATAGTTCACATATCCTTGAGTTTTGATTGTATCATACTAGTTCGTCAACAGTTTTAAATTTTTATCCTATGTTTGGATTTTGAATTTTAGGAATCCTTGTCTTTAGGAAGTACTTTTCAAGCTCCAAATGACATAATTTTATGTTCTAATATTTGTACACTGGTCTTATATATATATATATATATTTTTGTGGGTACCCCTCAATATATATATATATAATTAAACTTCTTTATTCGGTAATAGAGTGAAGAAATTGACCTATAAGCTTCTTAGTTTGAAGGGGATTTCGGATATTTGTCCTTTGTTTTTAAGGATTAATCAGTTGTTTCGGGTACCCTTGTTTTTTCAGGGGAAGTGCTGCTACTTTTTCAAGTGGTTTTGATGCAATAAATGCGTATAAGAAATAAATAATGGAATATCTATGTCATTGATCTCATGATATATCATCGAATTATTTTTATACTTCAAGCCCTCCTGTATATTTGATCCCTTAATTGCCAGTACTCAATTCAGGTAGCTGAGGTGTTTTGATGACTCTCGTGAATTGATTTCTCATTAAGATCCCATTTCATGCTTGTCAGATTATTAATTTGTTTATGTTGTGGTTCTTTGAATTCAGTAGCACTGTCTCTTTCTTTTTACGGAGGGACAGACTTCAATTTAACATATGGAACGCAGACATTTGTTTATTGTATAGTAGACTTTTTTAATTGACTGTGATTTAAAAAAATTTAGGGTAAATATCACTAATGGTCTCTCATATTTCTATTTTTTATCATTTTAGTTCTTCATTCTTTATTTTTGACATTAGGGTTCTTAAACTAATGAATTTGTATTACTTTGATCATTTGGTTAATTTTTGCTGAAAAAGAACCCACGTTAGTATTATCTGTCATTCACAATTGTTATTTTTCAAACAAGAGATTTTACAAAACAATAAATAGAAACGTTATTTATAAAGTTGATGTTCATATAGGTGCAAAGGATATTAGTGATTTTTAAAACTTATTATTTAGATATTTTTTTTATTTATTCCTTACTTATATGACAATTATTTCCTTGGGTGATGTTGACGGAAGTCATTTTTCCAGCAAAAAATGATTGGAAAAGTTGATTAAAGGATCAAAATGGTACAAATTTATTAATTTAGGAATCTTAAAATCAAAAATAAAATATGAGGGACTAAGATGAGATAAAATGAAAATTTTAGGGACCATTAATATTATTTGCCCAAAAATTTATAATGATATTGGTATGTGGTTGAATATAAATGTTCAAATTAATAATTTATTTATTAATTGCACGCATCCGAAGATATTGAACTCGTTACCATAGTGAGTAATTGCCAAATTGATAATTTGATGATGCAAAAACTGTGCTGTAATCTTCAGTATACGACACGTGTAATGACGTCACCAACACTCGCTGCTCATCCAAATTTCTCTCGAATACGGACAAACGTAATCTAACGCCACTCTCACTCAGCTTGTCGGGGAGAGCTCTCTGCAACTTCCATGTCTCTTTTCGCGAACAAACGCTGAAAAGCCTCTGGTAGTTTCCTACTTTCTTTCTTTTCGCGATTTTGAATTTCGTTTAATGTGCAGAGATTTGAAGAAGATGATACTCGTAGAAGAGAGGGACGGAAAAATTAGACATACAATCTCAACATTTTGCAGTTTCCTCTTGAGATTTCGTCAGTGTTGAGTTTGAATTTTCGATTCTTTGGTTGTGGGCTTGTAGGTTGTAGCTAGATTTTATGTGGTGCAGCTTCTTGCGTTCCTGGCTTTCGTGTTACTGAATCCATTCGAGTATATTTTTCTGTGAGTTACTACTCTCTCTCTCTCTCTGTGGTTAAAGTATTATAATTAAATTAAATGCATGTCTCTGGATAATGTCCAGTAGCTCTGTCATGATACCTCCATAGTTTATTTACGAAATTCCGTATATGTACAATGAATGAAAAGGAGATGGAAACAGTGTCTTCGGATATGCGTACAAAACCACATTGTTATAGAAGAATTGTCTGGCCTTGGTTTTAGTTTTCATTGATATCATGATGTTCAATATTCGTCGTGACCTATTTTCATGTTAACTTGATTGTTTTGAGTTCCGATAAACTTCATTGTTCAATTCTTAAATTTGTCTTCTAATTTTTCATGCTGGGAGTTTGGATCGGTTAGAGATATAAACCTTTTGGTTAATCATGCTAAAAAGTTTGAGGACTTCTTATAATGATTTGTGGAAAGGCATCTACCGTCGTAAAAATACTCTTGTGTCTGCGTTCTCTTTCTTACTTTATGGTAGTAACCTGGATTGGATGACCATAAAGCCCCATTTACTGTGCGGCTAAGCCTTAAATTATTATTGCTGATGAATGGCCTTGCTATAGCTGTTTTTTCTCCAGTATATGCACAGAGGAATACATCAAGATTTCCTATTCATGAATTTTGACAAACCTGAAAAGGTGCCATTTGCAGGAAACGTTTTGCAGTCTGTGGAATTGCTTTCTTCAGTTTTGATCATATGAAGTACAACATGAGCGGAAGAAGTGAGGAATGTTCATCCAGTAACAATAAAGCACAGAAGCTTGATAACCATAGAGGCCCCTGTAATAAAGATGTTATGCCAGGGGGTCAGCTATGGACAGATGGACTTATTTGTGCTTTTGAATTCATCCGAGGGCATAAAAAATCCGCTGTACGGAAATCTTTTTCAGATATGCAGTCTTCTCAAGCCAATGATGCTAAAGTAAAGAAACAAATGAACTCTGAGGGAGGGACTGAGCCAACTTCTCAAAGACTAAATGGGGGCTCTCTTCTAGAATCCGCACCCCTTATTGAATTGGGAAGTCACCAGGCTGGCTGTTTGCACATAGATGGCCAGAACTCTCAATTACACAGCTTCCAGCCGATTGGAAGATGTGAAGGACGCCTTTGGACTCCAATAGGATGGGCTAGAATAGCAGAACTTGTCCAAACAGTGCAAGTTGATGCAGAATGGTCCAGTCAAGAGTTTGAATTTATGGATGATGAGGATGACCTCACTGTCGCTGATGTAGCAGTTCCATACTGGGAACGTCCAGCTGGGCCCACATGGTGGTGCCATCTTGCTGCAGGTCATCCTAACATCGAGGCTTGGCTCAATTCTGCCCAATGGTTGCATCCTGCCATTAGGACTGCTTTGAGAGACGAAAGTAGATTGATAAGTGATAGGATGAAACACCTCTTATATGAGGTATAGTTCCTGTCCACTGTTTCCACTTTTCTTGCTCAAGTGATTGTGAAGGGGAAAACTAGCTGAACCTAGTATAGTGCAATCAATCAATGAAAATCAATGTGTACATTGTATGCCACTGATAAAAAAACAGCTTAATTTACTGATAACTCGACCAAATTGTCTACAATGCAAGACCCTACTATTACACCATGTCAAGTACTATTTGTGCTCTATTTCTTCATTTGCATTTTCTTCACTTTCTTCAAATTTCATGCAAGGTAGGACCAACCATGTGTCCTTAGAAAAATTTTACATTTGAAACTCTGATTAAAAGAAATAAAAGAGTGAGAGACATGCTTTATGACTATCCTTATTTGACAACTAGCATTTTACACCTTCTGCTATGCTTTATGTGTTTCACAGGTGCCAGTAAGGGTTGCTGGAGGTCTACTGTTTGAGCTTTTGGGGCAGTCTGCTGGCGATCCTTATGTTGAAGAAGATGACATCCCTATTGTTCTTCGTTCATGGCAAGCTCAGAACTTCCTTTTGACTGTGCTACATGTGAAAGGATCTGCTTCAAGAATTAATGTTTTAGGCATTACAGAAGTCCAGGTTTTATTTTCCTAACAGATGCTTGTCATTTGCTAACAGGTTTATCTCGAAATCTATATTGTGGTTGATTTGGGATATGCTTGGTTAACATCAGTTGCATTTTCCCCTTTAGGAACTTCTTCTTGGTGGTGGTTACAACACCCCAAGGACGGTACATGGAATTATAGCAAATTTAGCTAGCCGCCTAGCTCGGTGGGATGACAGGTGAGGCTAGTAGTTTGATTTTGGTAGTCTGGTTTATGTACTTAACTATAGTGGTTAATTATGAAGCAGCAGATGCAACAGATTTATCTATGCACAAGCTAAATATCAACTACTATAATTTTTTCGTTTCCTTAGGATAGCCATCTTAGACATAAATATCCTGGGGTAAGGTCTACATATTGTAAAATGTCATATCAAGTGCTTCTTGTGTTTGAGCAGTGTTAGCCATCTGCACCATCACCCTTAGGGAGATGGGCAACTTCTAATGCATTATGCATATAATTCAAGAAAGGATGGTAATTAAGGTTGTCTTACCTCGTGCCTTTTGAAGCTTGAGCAATATCTAGCGCCGGGCCGATCGATTAGCCACCCCTGGTATACTTTTGCAGTGACCAATTTTATGATATCTGTTTTAATTCAGTGTGTTGTTACTCTAAGGTTATTTCGGAAGTCCATTTTTGGAGCGGCAGATGAAGTGGAATTGAAATTCGTGAACAGGTGCATTTACCATCTTTTTGGTTGAGTGATTTGCAGTCCCTTCTCTCTCTCACACACAATATTTTCGTAACTATCAACAGGAGAAACAATGAAGACTTAAATACGCTTGGTGTAATACTGAACCAAGAGATAAGAAGGTTATCAAGACAGGTGTGTACTTTAGAATTCCAATTTATTATTTGTTCAGAATCTGTTTACAACCATCTAAAGAACCATTTGGTTTTAAGAGCTACAGAGCAACATCTGTATCTCTCTCGTGGGATGGGCTATATTAAATTAGAAAACTTTTTTTTTTTTTGAGAGAAGCGATTACAATCATACATCAATTTATAACATGAATACATTTTAGATATCAAATACATGAACTAAATAACAATTCAAATAATTTAAACTACCATTCGGTAGACTAATAACTACCATACAGTAGACAAACACCCACATGCTCTCAGTGGGACTTGAGCCATGCACCTCCACTATGAAATGGTGGAGGTGACGCCACTACATCCAAAGCTTGATGGCATATAGAAAATTTTTTAGAAGGCATAAGATGGATGACAACATCTTACTCCAATGGCATGTTTGCAGGTTGTTTCACATTTTTAAACGATATGTATATGCTTGAGATTTTGAAAAATCACTCGCTTCATATTGATTGCTTGTTCAGTCTAGTCAATACATTCCTTGAGTAATTGTAGGTTATTAGAGTGAAATGGTCTCTCCATGCGAGGGAAGAGATAGTTTTTGAACTTCTCCAGCATTTGAGGGGAAATTTAGCAAAACATCTGCTGGAAGGGATAAGAAAGAGTACTAGGGAAATGATTGAAGAACAGGAAGCAGTTCGTGGCCGCTTATTTACGATCCAAGATGTCATGCAGAGCACAATTCGTGCATGGTTGCAGGTCTGTGTTACCTTCATGACATCAAACATCTAATTGCTTTCTGATCTATTGGAAGTTATAATCTTGCTCTGCAGATTGTGCTTCTGTTGTTACTACATAACTAAGTTGTTGCTTATTGCTTCTGTGTGATTTGAAGAGCTTAGTTTTCAGACTGGTCTCGGTTTTTAACCAAAGATATTGGAATATTGAGTTTCTGTGTTTATTTTCCTGTCCGTTGAACATTGCAAAATAGTTAAGTTAGGAAAGATTTTTCCCCTGATTTTTGGGTGATCTTTTCCAACTTTTCTGCTACAGAATCATAGAAATTGGAGTGGTTTCATATTTTTCTAAGTATGATGGTGGAATTTTCTATCGAATTACAGGACAGAAGCCTCACAGTCACCCATAATTTAGCCGTCTTTGGAGGATGTGGCCTTATTCTTTCCATCATCACTGGGCTGTTTGGAATCAATGTGGATGGAATCCCTGGCGCAGCAAACACACCATATGCATTTGGCCTATTTGCTGGACTTCTCTTCTTCTTAGGTGTAGTTCTAATCGCAGTTGGATTAATCTACCTTGGGCTGAAAAAGCCCATCAGAGAAGAGCAGGTCGAAGTGAGGAAGCTGGAATTAGATGAGTTAGTCAAGATGTTCCAGCATGAGGCCGAAACTCATGCCCAGGTCCACAAGCATGTCTCTAGGCATAATTTGCCACCAACCGCTGGTGATAAGTTTGCAGAAGATGCAAATTATGTTCTTATCCGTTAAGATATGGAAGTGGTGGATGCAGCACCAAAAGGTACGAGTAAAGTGTCCACTCGTTGTATTTTCGTGTTCCATTGCAACTCTCAAGGTTGAGGAAGTAATGGAAGGATTATTCCTTTTTATGCATAATTTCCTGCTGGCATATAGCAAAGCTAACATGTATTAATGGACTTGATTTTTCAAGAATGATAATCCACATCAAGTTGATCAAGTTCCTTTTTTCTTTTAGGGGAATAGTGGGTATGGTGGATGCACTTTGTTAATCAATCCTGCAGGTATCTAGGATCTGTTTCGGGTATATTTCAACACACGTAGGATGTCGACCTGGCAAAATTTTCTTTTATTGGTGCCACTATATTTCAACACACGTAGGACGTCGACCTGGCAAAATTTTCTTTTATTGGTGCCACAAGATTAAGGATTACTCGAAATTTCAGTTTCATGTCTGATATTCTGCATTTCTTGCATGGTGTTCGTTCTTCTATTTATCCCTCGTTGGTGCCAAAATTGTCCGAACTGTTGCCCTCATAGCATGAGAGTGCCCTCTATTGAACTGTATGGATTTGCTAATGGAACCAATTTACATATCCCCCCTCTTATCATGATAAATGAGTGCGGGCTGTGGGTAGTAATTGGAGTGAGTAAGATTAACAATATTTAGGAATTATACATGAAAACATATTAAATGGGCTCTTATTTTATCAAAAGATATAGATTTAGGCTGTTCATGGAGCGGATCTTAATCCAAATGTGGTTCGAGGCCATCCGTATTTTAACATTTTTAACTCATTCCAATGGATCATATTCAATTATAGATATTTAAAATCCAAAATAAATTGGTTGGACATGGAATTATGTGATCTAATCCATTGAAGATTCGGATTTGAATTTTAATAATATTTTTTACTATATTAGTGATATTACATGATAGTAGTAATAATTTTTAAATAAAATTAAATGTATATCATTTTTGTCCAATATATACCATATAGGCTTTATCTTTGGGATCGGACTTTAGTAAAGACAAGGGGATACTAATCAAGAAAGAAGGAAAAAATGTCAAAGTGTAATAATATGTAATGATATTTATTAAGATAAACTAAATAACTAATTATGCTAAGTAAATACGTATAACCAAAATTTTTAATTTTTGGCCAATATAAGATAAAATTATCAAAAATTCAAATCTTGTGCAAATTATTTTATGAAAGTTACATATTACATACAAAATGAATTCTTTTTTTTTGTTTTTTGAGAGAGAGAATTATTTATCGGGTCAAATTTTTTTATCGGATCTTGAATATTAGTGGGACTTGAATGTGCATTCAAAAATTCAATACATACGAAGAAAAGTGTCGAAATTTTACCTACTCATCAATTTTGCATCCACGGCATAACAGAATTAGCACTTAATCTGCAACATCATTTATTCCTCTTTAACTTATTTTGCAAAACATTATAGAAACGTCTGTTTATGTTATCCAAACGAGG
>JACFYI010002397.1:607365-620000 GCA_014898755.1 Handroanthus guayacan
CGCGTGAAGTACAGAAAGTGGCTAATGCAAATCAGCAGCTTCAGGAGCGTCTGGACATGGCTGAGAAACAGGTTAAGGAGCTGACAGAGCTTCTGGACAAAGAGAGGGGAAGAGCAGCTCTGGAGAAAAAAAATGCTGAGTTGGAGAAGAAGAAAGCAAATGAGGCTCTCAAGAAGGTGGAGCTGGAAAAAGATAAGGTGAGTGAAGCACAGAAGGTGGCTAATGTTGAAAAGAAAAAGGCGGAGGAGAATAGGCTTTTGTGGGAAAATTTAAAAGTGGAAACTGATCGAGTGAAGTCAATGTTGGCTTTGGAGAGATCTAATTCTGAAGCCGCAACCAAGAAAGTGGAGGCAGAGAAACAGAAAGCCATTGCAGAAAGAGAAAGGGCAGACTTGGCATTGGCCGAAGCCAAAGAGCAACAGGAACTTGCAGAAAGTAATTTGAAGAAAGCCATGTTTGAGAAGAATCGAGCAGATGATTTGGATCGAAAGTTGGAAGAGTTTAGGAATAGGGCTGGACAGTTAGAGGAGTTTCTATTCAAGGGAAAATTGATTGAGGGTCAAGCTGGGGAATCCAATGCTGGCAGAAATGCAGAATTGGCGCATGATACCCAGTTGTCACAATGGATGGGAAAGATGCCGTTGGGGAAAGAGCTTAATATTATCAGGGAGAAAAAAGGTGTGGATTCAGAGAAAAAGAAAGCAAAGAAACAGAGGAAAGTTGCAGAAGCACACAAAATAGCGGCCATGGAACAGAAACATCGAGCTGATCAGCTATCCAGAGAGGTGGAAAATTATAAGCTGAGGGTAAAAGAATTACAGAAGGAGCTTGTGTCATACAGAAAATATGCAGACAATGAGCCCCTAAGAAACAAAACTGATGCAGTTAAACTGCTAACGAAACAATTAGAGCTAGAAAAGATGCTTGTAAAACATGCCAAGAAAGCATCAAAGGTGGAAGCTATTCGTAACAATATGCTGCATCAAGAACTTTGTCACCTAAAGCAGGAGTTTTTCTGGTTGCAAAAGCGTTTGGCTACTCTAGATAAGAATTTCTTGGACGATACTGAAGCTATAAATCAGTTGGAAAAGGTTAGTTGCCTCGGCCTCATAATTATTGACACCCTGTTTATCTATCTGAATCAGGAAAGTGTGATTATGTTTCTGCGGTGATTCTCTTGCCTTCTTCATTTCTTGTGCTCTTGCTGTACCAGTTGATTTTGGTTGGAAGTGGCATGATGGCTGATTACATTAACTATGTATGACACATCTTCAAATTTCCATTTTCTATAGGTCTATTTCCATTTTTATGTAAGAAGTGCTTCATTAAGGTTGTCAATTCTTTTTGCGACAGTTGTTGACGTGTGGCTTCGTTTTTCATTCAGTGCTTCATTAAGGTCGTCAATTCTTTTTTGCAGCAGTTGTTGACATGTGGCTTCATTTTTCGTTCATGTATGCAAGGGTGTTAAACTTGTCATTTTGGTTTCTTTTGTTAACCTTTAGTTGGCCTAGGTAGAGCTATTCGTGTTGCACAGGTAGCTTAGGAGGCTTGAACCAATCTTGGGAATGGTGCTAGCATAGTATTGAACAATCGAGACTCTACAATGAGTTTATAACTATTGATATTTTTTTTAATAGTTCTACCCTTAGACTTCCTCAGCAGTGGAAAAGTTTGCAAGAGAGATAATGTTGTGATTAAGCTGCTATGCTCAAGGTTCTTTATTAATGTATGATTGTTTCATTTTTTGACAAGCAAAAGAAAATTGTGTTGGGTCCATGCTTTAATCTTAGTATAGATGCAAGATAAAGACTGATTGAGATAATGTAGACGTAGATATATTTATTTTTCTTCATTGTTCATGCACAATCTTGTATATGTGGTTTCTTATTAACTGGGCAATCTTGCTTGGCAGATTGACAATCAGACCTCCCCAGGAGAACCATTTTGTTCAGATGGTTATCACAGGCAACTTACATCAGGTATAGATTCTAGACTGGATCCTCCATACAGAGGTTCCACCCAAAAACTGTTGGAGAGTTCTGCAGTAAATTCAAGTTCGGCATCTTTTTCTGATCGACCCTTGGTGGGATCACAGGAAAGAGGTACATTCTCTGTCACGACATCGGCCAAATTATGGGAAGATGTATCCAAACTCAAACCAACTGTATCAGAGTTGCCTGAAAAGACGAGAATAAGGTACAATGAGCATTCTGCCGCTAAAGCTGATAACAGCAGAAGTCCAACTAAAGACAATGCTAAGAAAAGAAGAGTTGGCTACCGTGAAAGGAAGAGAATTCTTAATGCGGTTGAGTCTATTGAAAGTTTGTATTACAAGGGTGAGAAGTTGCATCAACGGGCAACAGAGAAACTGTCCTTACTGCGTGGCATGCTCAATGGCCAAAAGGATGAGCCTCGAGAAGAGAATCTGAAAGAGGATTCTTGCGAGATGCTTGTCAGGCCTTCCAAGAGGAGAAAGACTTCGTGTCAGGGAACTGAAGTTCTTCATCTTTTGCAAGACTCAGGAGAGCCAGAGAGCATCCTTGATTTGGATGTTGATCATTCTGATGCCCTTATGCGTGCCTCACCACCAGTGTCTGACGTAGTCAAATTTGATCGGCATTTCAAGGCGGGAACGGATAGTGCTTATGGGAGCACACAGTGCGCTCCACAAGATTTTGATGAAATGGCTACTAATGACTATATGAAGTTGCTAGATCTGGATGATGCTGCTGCTGAAAGCTCTTATCGTAGAGCTATTGCTATGCCTCTATCTCCTATGTTGCCTGAAGTTGAATTTGATGGGGATGAACTTGAAGCAGATAATCCTGAGAAGCTGGTAAACAGGAGTTCCCAAGAGGGATTGCCAAATCTAAAAGATAATTTGGGTTCAGCCTCTAGCCTTCATATTATTGACCCGGAGAAGAGTCCCACTAATTTAGTATCGAATGGCCTTGCTTCTTCACAAATGCAGACTAAGGAAGACTGTGTCATCTTCTTAAGAAAAATGGATCCTGTGCCGGCAAGTGATACTTGTATTCATGAGGCCCATGTTTCAGGTGGAAAGATGGGAACCCCAGATACTTCGCCTTCTCGAAACAAGGAAAGTAATACACAGTGCGAGGAAGGGCTTGCCTATAGTACTGGTGGTCCTCAGAAGTATTTTGTTGTATTCTCAGACAACAGAGATAGTTGTAGCATTTTGAGGATCTTTCAGGCAATTGGCAGTTGCATGCCACAATGTTCTTTCCTTCATTCAGCGGAGATATTTCTTCGAAGTATCCTACATGCTCTCTTGAAGGCAACAGATCTTTCGACGAAGTAAGTGACTTTCTAGAAAACAGATCTTACTTCAGTTGTTTTTAGACAATGTTTAAGACAGATAGTGATTGTTGGGATCATATATTGCTCGTTTTTCACCTCTTTCTATGTAGGATTTTTATATATTTTAGATATTAGCGACCCAGTTTTGTGCCACCTTATTAAAAAATATGCTCATAGTTCTTCTAAAATTATGGGAATTTAGAAATAATTGCTTTAGCTGCTCATGAGATTGGTATATGGTGGTATAGACCCAGTCTCCCCTTGTTCATGCCTCACACTGTCTCAATTTTAATGTCATAGTATCCTATGTATTTCTATGTTTAGATGCTGCAAAATGAAACTAATTATACTTCTTTGTCTTTGGACTGTGGCTGCAGGGAGAAGGTTTGCGTGTTCTTCTCTCTAACACTGCACGGAATTTCTGAGGTTGGAACAAAAAACCTGGCAAACGTTTTGAGCGATGATTTAGTACATTCTCTCGATTCAGTAACTCCACACATTAGCTTAGGTATGTGTTATAACAGTTTGTTCATCAGCTTTTGTGTTGTATTCCGTTCTCTAGGTTTTTATTAATGAAGCTTTTTTCTTAAATTTTTTCTCATGCAGCTCTCTCAGATCCAGCTCAGAGAAAGATATTTATGGAGTCATGTCATTTGTTTGAATTGCTTGCTGTCATTGAAGATTTTCTTATGCAGAGAAAAGTGTGGGTCTGTGACAATGTATCTGCTGAGTCAGAGATCCTTCATAGTTTCAAAGTAAGTGATGCTATGATGCTGTCTCAGGTGGTGGCTTTGCCTCACCTCTTGGTTGCAGGGGGGAGTTTGTTGGCATCACTATGCTTAGCTGTGGACCACGTTGGTTTTGTTTGTGAGATGTCATGCAACATTATCACAATGCAGGCGTTTGATCCTGTGGTGATGTTGGCTGTTCTTCATGTGTTCGCCCATGTATGTGGCTCCAAATATTTTACCAGTAAGCAGTACTCTATAGCAATGACTGTAGTAAAATCCGTGGTTATGTTTCTTGAGAAGAAGACTTCGGCAACCAACTCTACTTCCTTATCTCCATCAATGTCTGGAAATCCGTCTAAGATTTGGTTATGTAGCACCGATTGTCCATTCTCAGTTGGTGCTCTTTCCATGGAAGATGCTGCATTTCTGCTGTTGGAGAACCTTAAGAAACATGGCCAATCTGGATCTTCGTCTCAGGATTCACTTGGACTATTGAAGTCGCTGGTTCCTACAGTATGGTCCTATGAGGAGACAACTGATGAGGTTTCAGGCCTGAGAGAGGCTGTTCCATTTGCTTCTACATATGATGAGGATTCATGCGCTTGCATTGATATTCTTTCTTTGGTTGAGATTCTGGCTTCGGTCATGGTATGACTATGACTCTCTGTCCCGTGTTTCTTGTGATTTTATCTTTCCCCCTTCTTAGCCTTTCTAAGCGGTTTTCAATGTTATCTGAATGCCTTGGGAATGAAGCATGAAAGATGTGGCTAGATATAGTTTGATTTGATGGGAAAGACTGTATGTCATGCCCCATACAACGTAGTCCCGTCTGGATGTTTGGTTTTAAACTGTTCTATTTTTCTCAATTGTTGGTGCGGTTGCATATTTTGTAGATATTTCACATTTAGGAACTATTATTTAATTTGTTAAGCATGTTGCGGGAACTCTCAGAATTTGTCAAGTCCATCTCAAGAGGGTGAAGTATGAGTTTTGGGGTTGCAATTAGATAGGTTTCCTTTGGATGACAGTGATGAAAATAAGTCATTACTCACCATATAGGTCTTTGAGGACGGTTCTCAGCTTTTGCTTAATGTTAGAATCTCTCTTTTGGTTTTCACTAACATGGAGTAATTCTTTGATATGAATTAAGTTTTTCAGGCTGTTACTTCATATGTGTTTAGAGTATTGAATTTTGCTTGCTTTTTGGTGTGTGTAAGTTGGTATACAAAAAGCTGAATGATTATTAAACTGAATCTCAGTGTTGCTGGCTTATCGTAGAAATTAAGGCACGTTTGCTATCCTGAAGGATTTAAGTCTACTTCTTTGGGTGACATTTTATGCTGTCTCTTACATAAATGTTGCAATATTTTTTCCTTGTTACCTTCCTGAATAAACTCTTGCTCTGCTGGATTATCTTATTAGTAGTCAAGTGGTCATTGTTATTTGATGCAGTTAGAATGATTTTAATAAACTGTAGTATGGTTTATGATATTGCACTAAAATACCTGGATTGCAGTCTTGGATGTCTCTTTTACTTCTCTCCATTCTCTTCTTATATTTTTCCCTCCGTTGAGTCATGTACCTGCCCTTATTGTATGCCTCACTTCCATTTTTGTTTCTCTTGATATGCAGAGCTGGGATTGGACATCTGACCATATCATAGGTCCCATTTGTGAATATTTGGAATCACATCTCATGGAGGGTTTCTCTGCTGCTATTATCGTACTTCTTGGTCAACTGGGGAGGTATGTGCCATAGGATCATATACATATATATGCATATGTCAATATGTCAATATGAATTATGAATATATGTCGGTGCTTGCCGTGGCATGGTTTCAGTTTCTTAACTGAATTACACATTAAGATCCTGAGATCATAAGCTTTTGATAGTCATTTTCTGAATTCTTATACTAACTCTTTCAAATCTGAAAGATTTATTAACTTGAACTCCTAGTAGCTGAAGTGAGCAAGTGATACCTAACATTTTCATACATATGACCATACTTAGAAAAATATTGGTGTCATATATAATAATTTTGTTTGTCATGATCCAAAATATTTACGTGTCTGTCATCGTCATGCAGGCTTGGAGTTTGTGCGAGGGGTTTTGATGACTCTGGAGTAAAGAAACTAAGAGGATGGTTATCTGCACTCATCTGCCAGATTATTTTCATGAAATTGAGCCTTCCTGTTCAATTTGCCATTGTAAATGCTTTCTTCGGCCTGGCTCCAATCAAATTGGAAGAAATTGTTGACAATAAAGTTGAGACTCCAGCAGGCACTAGTCAATCCGTGCCTGCTAGTGCAATAGGGATGTGGTTTTCTCTATTGAGTCCTGAGCAGCAATCACTCTTCAGGCTTCATCAGGCTGCAAGCGACAGCAATTCTGAGATTGGTTTTCTGCCCAGGCAGATGTTTTAGTTCGACTTAGGCGGAAACAAAGTTTTGTATGTTCAAACTTAATTCTCATTTTTTTGATGAATTTCGTGTACAGCTATTAAGCGATATGCAAGACCCAAGTGGTAAGAGGTCTCTTTTGAAGCTTATCTTTCATTCTTCAAATACTAAACAGATCCGAATATTTTCATAACTTAATCATTTCGTCCATATTCCAGGACGGACTTGCCATTTTACATTAGTCTTGATAGACTCTGGCATGGCCATGGCTGAAGCTAAGATCTTCTGACAGGGTACTGAAAAGAGTGGTTTTCCATCTCCATGTTCTTTCGGCTATTGAAGAGTAGAAATTTTGACCAGAGGTTTAGTAGGTAATAGTGTTGATGGTGGAGAAAGCTTCAAACCCGGCGTAGGCTATTCAACCTCCATTGTTACTCTGTAATTAGATATCTCTTAGCTATATCCACGAATCCATTTGAGTTGGACCAATGGAAATTCATCCTTTTACGGTTATGTTTCTGCTGTGTTCATCTTTAATGGTTACAGATTTAGGCTGAAAATGAAGTCTTGAAGTGGTTAGACAGGTTACATGGTTTTGTCTTTTCTCAACGCCTAGTGGGGGTCCAAGTCTGTCATTTTGGCAAATCTTGATAGCTAAAGATTAGACAAAGGTGTGCGGTTAGAATAATTAGTGTTTAAAAATGGCGTAAGCCCCATCCAGCTATTGCTTAGAAGTTGACGTAGAATTGTGGAATTGCGGCCCAATATGCGGACAGATGAGGTACCCCACTTTTCTACTCGTTTTTCTTGTCTAAAGTCTCAAATTTTAGAAATTTCCAAGTAATGTTTAACAATTTTTTCTCAAATAAGTTCCGTAGAAAGATCATCGTAAATGGTTCGGAAATTAGATTTTGATTTTTTTTTTCTTTATAATTATTTTCACTCCACTATTTTCATTTTGATATTTCACGATTTATTTATGTTAAAAAATAAAATATATTTAAATATATTATTTTAATTAATAATCGCGTGCATAATTGTCAGCACTGGAACATTCATGCTACCGATTGCAAGAAGACAATATCATATCATCATTTAATTACATTATTCTGATAAATATCATGTTTTAATCTTTTGCTAACGAAAAAATAATATTTGACAATATTGGATATTGAATATGGCATGTTACAGATGGCCATGAATCGTTACGCGTGGCTCGAGTGCCTTTGTAACATTAGAGTGGACAGCTAGGCTCATTACGTACGGTATTTGGTAATACTTGTTTTCCAAAATTTCGAGACTTCCGTTAATGCAGAATTCCATCCCCTAAGGACGTGTTTGGTTAGACAGCTTAAAGGGAAAGGGAATAAGGCCTTTGAGACTCGAGAGCGATTTGTTTTTCCAAGTCATTTTCTTGAGGGTGATTTCTTTCTTTTTAAGATGTCTCATTCCAATGAGATTAGCAACTTGACAAGTTGTTAGCAACTCGTCTGGGCTGAAGGATTGTATTGGATATAGTATTTAATGAAGTTCAATTAATTATTTAATGAGTCGGTGCTACAAAATTTATGTGATAAATGATGGTACTTTGGAGCGATAATATTCAAAATCTTGAAGTTAATTTTGTCAGAGTGCTTAAAAAGCTCAATTTGTCTTGATGACAATATCTCTCAATTAACCTAACAAAGTACATGTCAGATTATTTAGATAAAATAAGTGCCTCCATTATTTAATCATTTGATTTTGTATTACTTGTTAATTAAATCTTTAAAAGTAGGCGAGTTCTAAATGTATATTTATCGAATATAATAATTTAGAAAAGATGTTTAAACACTTTTTAAGGAAAGGATTTCGTGTTCCCTTTTTCAAAAATAAGTCAAAAGATGGCATTTCGTATATACTTATTCTTTCAATTCAATTTATATTATAATTAAATTGAATATACTTTTATAGTGAAAAGTCTTAATCAAGATGGTTCTAGCTTTTTATTCATAAAAAATAAAATATATGATTGGGTAAGAGATTAAATTAGAAACTTTTGGAAACTAATAGATTTTGTTCAATATTACATGATTGGGTGTTACTCTTTACATTCTCTTTTTATGTTAATCCATCCAAGACCTCATGATTTTCAGTATTTTCTTTTGTTTTTTGTGGTTGGGAAAAGAAAAAGAAAAAACATTTGTATATTCTTCTTTCGTATAGCCAAACAAACCCTTGGATATTCTCGACCTTTTCTGATCATCCTCAATTGGATCCCATAAATTCAAATCTGAGAAGAACAAATTTTCATCCGCGTTTCGTTCCGTAAAAGACCTTCCCCTTTGTCCACGGGGATTCTTTACTGACGCCAGCATCAGAAAGCCGCCATGTGACAGCACCAACATCACCGGAGCATTTTGATATATTCCGACAGCTCTTCCACCAACGTTGTTCAACAGTACAATACCACCAAGGAATCTTTGTAGCTCCGGTATCCCTTCCGCCGCCAGCCCGCTTGTTTCTGTCTAAACTCACATGGAGAAAGAACCGCTCCTCTCCTACAATAGCCCACGAAGGCCCCAACCCCCACCGCTGCCGCCACTCTGCCCCTTACCGGAACACGATGAAATCACCATTCCAACCTTGCCTCTCACCCCAACATCCAAAGAATTCAAAGACATGCTAATCTTTGGCTCCCCTTCTTCTTCAACGGCCCATCTCAAAGATTCTTCCTCCTCAAACCTTCTCGAGGCGTTAACGTTAACCCTTACCTCCCCTAGGCCTCCAATAGCCAATACTGAAAATGAATGGTCGAATCTTGATCAGAAGAGGCCAAATCTTGACCCGGAAAGCCAACAATCATGGCTGCTTGATCCCAATTATCCAGCCTGCAAGAGCAATCTTCATAGGTCCAAAACTGCACCTGCTATGGCTGCAATCAATGAAATTGATCATTCTTCAGATACCAAGCCACCCCAGTTTGGTAAACTATCAATTGTGAGACAGGGTGTTATTCTCTTGATCATTTACTTGAGTCTTGGTGTGATTATATATTCTTGTAATCGGGATGATTTCAGAGCATCTGAAACACACCCTGTTGTTGATGCTTTATACTTTTGCATTGTGACTATGTGTACAATTGGATATGGTGATATAACACCTGATAGTACTGCAACAAAGTTGTTTTCTATCACATTTGTGCTTGTGGGATTTGGTTTTATTGATATCTTGTTAACTGGGATGGTTGGTTATATGCTTGATTTGCAAGAGAATTATCTATTGAGGACTATTAAGGGTGGGGGTGCTCATGACCCGGGGTCTTATATAATTGATGTGAAGAAGGGGAGAATGAGGATTCGGATGAAGGTAGCATTGGCATTGGGCGTTGTGATTCTTTGTATTGGAATTGGAGTGGCCGTAATGCATTTTGTCGAGAGGCTAAGTTGGTTAGATTCATTCTATTTGTCGGTTATGTCTGTCACCACCGTTGGATATGGTGACAGGGCATTTACTTCTTTGTCTGGTCGGATATTTGCATCGATTTGGTTGCTCGTGTCAACACTTGCTGTTGCTAGAGCCTTTCTTTACTTGGCTGAGGCAAGAGTTGACAAGCGGCACAGGAGAATGGCAAAGTGGGTGCTTGGCCAACATATGACTGTTGCTCAGTTCCTTGCTGCAGACATTGATAACAATGGTTTTGTGAGGTATGCTGTTATCTTTGCTCTTTTCACTAGAGCTATTATCGCGGCTAGATGTTTATCTATAGTTAGGTCATGGGCTTATACCTGGTCTGTTACACTTCTGATTTTATTTAATTTTATTTATCTTTTGATAGTTGTAGTTCAAGATGGTTTACTGGTTAGAACTTTAGCAGAATTTGTATCCATGTTGACCTCTTAAGTCCATGAATATGCTTAAAATTTTAGGTTATGGTTTATGCGGACTCGTGATGTTATCTCTTCATTTATGCAACACATAAGTTCTCTTAAACATAAGGCTCTGTGTGTATGAATATGGAAATAGAACTCAAAACTGGGTATGCTGAAAGTAGATGTTGCGGCTCTCGCATCAACATGTTGCTTTAATTTTAAAGCAGTCAAACAAGACAGTTCCAACAAAATGGGCTAGATAAAATTTCTTCAAGGGACTTGCCCGAAACAATATTAAAATATAAATAATTATGCAAAAACGAATGGACCTCTTTGTGGTTGAACATACTTAAACCAAATGTTCGTTATCTTTGTTCCCCCTCCGATATAAGATGTCCATACCTGTGTAATCATGCTTTACAGACTTTGCCTTTTGGCTTTTGTAATGTCACTTCAGTTCCAGCACACTTTAAATTCCGGGAGTTTATAAAGCGTCAGGTTTTATTTACATTAGCAAAGACATCATGAGCAGCAATAAGACCCTTTGGGCAATTTTGCTGTTTTTCTCTGTTGACAATATAACACCATTGCAACTGCAAACTCACCTCATATGCCTGTTTAGCTGTCTGTAGGTGAGCTTCTCAACGAGTGGAAGATCGTTTTCTTTTAAAATCCAAGTGCATTGTACTGGAAAATGTTTTTTTGAAAGTTATTTGCATGTAAAACTGTTTTTGTAAATTGTTGAACTGCACAATGTCACTATTTTACCGTGATAACTTCTCTATGCTTTCGGCTATTTGAAAATCCATATTAATCTCTGCTGCATGGGGTGTTTGCTTATGGCACTTGATCGAAGTGTTAGTAGGCCTCCATACGATCGATCCGTGTCCTCGAATTGGATATGGTTTTGAAACTAGTTCCCGATTAATGGTTATTCTTTCTTTTGGTACTCCATATATTATTTTTTTGCTGAAATATATTTCCTGAAATCAGTTTCAAACAAAAATACCAATTCTTCTTTTTCTTTTTTTCTAAGTTTTGTTTTTTTCGCATGCTATCTTGCAGTAAATCAGAATATGTAGTATACAAGCTCAAGGAGATGGGCAAGGTTTCAGAAAAAGACATCTTGCAGATTTGTAAACAATTTGAACGCCTCGATTCTGGCAACTGTGGAAAGATCACTCTTGCCGATCTTATGGAAAATAATCACTAGTTTGAGATGATGGGATTCATCAATGGAACTCTACAAATGGCAAGATCTCTACAACAAGTGAAACCAAGCAGTCCCCAAATTCAGCACAAGGTTGTTTAAAAGGACTCTTTGTCCTGAGACGACAAGAGGTGTTCAGATGCTCGAGTACGTACAAAGGCACCTGTATTGAGACAACATCAACTCCATGGACATGGCATCTCTACATCTCAAATCTTTATCACACGTGTCCTAGCTTCAAACCAGGTAAAACTGTGGGTTGGTTATGTAGGCCATATTCATGGGAATCGTATTTTGGTTAATGCTGGTATTTCATTGAGGCTGGTAGCTCGTGTGAGCACAAAAACATTTTGTCATATATATATATATATTATGGGGATTTTTAATGCTGGTATTTCACTGAGGCTGGTAGCTCGTGTGAGCACAAAAACATTTTGTTATATATATATATATATATATGGGGATTTTTAAGCGACGGAAGGTCTTTTCCCATATTATGCGGTTCTTGCATGTAGTTTGTCTTGTCATGTTTGAAGTAAAAGAGAGAACGAGGTTTGTCCCAAAGGGAGTTCCCATGTACGATGTTTATGCTATGTAAAAGTTGTTATGTAATTAAGGGAGGAATTAGAAAGGAGAGATAAGAAAGAAAATTTCTCGAACGTGTGTATAATGTTGTTTTTATATATTTCAATCCGTTCTCAAAATAAGATGGGTTGAAAAATGTGTTTCTGCTGTGGAATTCTTGTCATTTTTGCTTTGTGGAAATTTTACCTTTTAATGTTTTTGGAGGAGTTATTTTGAAGGTTTTCAGATAGTAATAACATAAAGAGGGTGTTTCATATTGCTTATTCTTTAGAAAGAAGCAATTTTCATTTGAAAAGTTAGCAGTAAAAGTGAGTAGTAAAATTTAAAAGTGCTTGGAATTAAAAGTTAAATTATGTTAAAAAGCTAATGGTGAGTGGATGTTGAAAAGTGATTTTTACAGTTTTAGCAAATCTGTTTGATGAAAAAGTAAAAGCAGAATTTAAAAATACACCGTAGGTATTTTTAATTTTGCTGATCTTAGCTTTAGTTTATTGTAGCAATGGCAGGAGTTTTCTATTGAAAAGAAAAAAAAAAAAAA
>JACFYI010002397.1:637024-647186 GCA_014898755.1 Handroanthus guayacan
TTAAATGCATTAAAAGCATAGGTTAGCATAATGTCTATTGCCTTTTCATGGGAGATTTATGCTCTTTTTGTCTTTCACGATGGTTAAGTTGCTACTAAAATTATTATTGTAATAGAAATCATGGTCAATGTCATATTGTCATTGTTAGAGAGTGACGTGTTCCTTATGTTAATGACCTCTCATATTAATATCATTATTGTCTTATGTTGAAGTAGTAAATTGACCTAACACAATTGTGTGACCTCTCTCTCACATTTGATGATTTAGAAAGCCTACGCCTCTTCTTTTTCAACTTTTTTCATCCACTCTTTCATTCATAAATCGTACTTTTCAACTTCATCATTTGTGATGATATACTAATATCAGTATTGTCTTATATTGAAGATGTAGAATGACCAAACACAATAGCATATTTTTAATATGACTTTAATGACAAAATGTCTCATTGTATGCGTGGTAGTAGGAAGTACCTCAATATAGTTAGACGTCTATATTCATATCTATTTATTAGTTGATTTCAAACTGTTAATTGATAATATAAAAATTGCCGACTCTGGCCAAAAGTTAATTTGAAACCTGTTTTGCACTCGAAATATTGTCTAACAAATATGCTGTGATGAAAAATAAATTAGACTTTTAACTTTTTTACTATTATTTTTTAATAAAAATATTTGTTATAATTGTAGAAAGTATTTGTTAAAGTCATCCTTTCTTATCGTACATTTATCATTTTCTATTTTCTATGTATTCAATACAATATGACGAGACAAAGGATGAAAATTAACCCAAAATAATTTCAATTTATTCAAATATATATTTTTTAATTGCCGAACAGTTGAAGTCACGTTTATTAATACAAAAAGTATAGATGTCAAAATTTAATTTATTTGCATGCATAACTTACCAGCTCATCACAGTACAAATGTGTACAAGTTCATCTTCATGTGTCACTAATCAACTCACATTATATATCAATGTGTGTAATTTGCAAACAACATCTATGACTTAACTTTAAAAAATTCTAAATATTAATAAAAACAAATCCAACCTGTGGAATGGGACAAACCCATATATATTCTCGAGAACCTCAAGAACAGATGCTCTTTTCTCACTATTTTCTGACAAATTTTAGCATTTCCTATGTTTTCCAACAAGGAAACTAATTCTAGCAAGACCCTTTTTTTCAGTTTGTGAATGGATCTTCCACTTCAAGAAACTAAGGAAACAATCTCAAACTCTGCCGATGCGAAAGCTCCTTGAGTAAAGTGGCACGATTTTTCCTTAGAATTTTATTTTTCAAAGAAGAGGTCAGTATTCAATCCCTTTTTAAGGAGAAGCACAAATCGTGTTTCCAATTGACAATCTAATTTGCTTATCCTCTCTGGCCAATCAGCTGCAACGCTTCTTGGCTCTTGGGAGATTATACTATGACAATGGTGGAAAAGTCAAAAAAAAGCAACGTGATAACTACCTCAACAAACCAGATATTTAGTCTAATTACATATATTATCCTCATTATTTAGAAAATTATAATAAAATTCCTTTTACGTTATAATTAGACTCATAAAATTATAATAAATTGATTAAAACTATATAAGTAGACCTGATTAGTTTAATGACAAACCACATGATATGTTTTATAGTTAGGCAATTTGGATCCTCCATTACAATTCTTGTTTATATATGTACTGATTGAAAATGAAATTATTAACTCATAAGTTGTGAAAATCACACAAATTATAATTTTTATAGACAAATTCTATAATTTAAATTTAATTATATAATTTAGAGAGCAAAAGTTCATAATAACTAGAGAGAAATATTAATTATTATTGTATGAAATATGTTATTTTTTAGTAATAAAGATAAAACTTGTTGTAAAATATTTTAATTTTTTACTTTAATACTTAAAAATAACTAAAAATGCTTGAAATATTATAGTCACAATTTTGTTAAACTACATTAAATTATTATGTTTTCTAAAACAAACCAAAAATTTTCTCTCTTGTAATTGAAATGAATGTACATTATTATCAATAATTTTAGTATCAAATTATTAATAACTGACATACATAAAAGAATATACTAAGGCATTTTTTTTTAATGATTTCTCTATATTGTTAAGGAGAATTGCTAAAACTTTTTTAAAAAAATAAACTTTAACCCAACTTTAATACCATATGCATTCATCCATAATTTGTTTACTTGAAATTTGAAAAGAAAGACACTTTATTATTTTTTTACTCTAAAAAATTAAATAATTAATTTTTGGACTAAATTAAATTTCTTAGATATATATGGACTTAATTGAAGTAATTTTTTGTATAAAAATTTCTTCCTAATTTCTTGTTTGTATCAATAATGATTTTAACTTCAATAAATTAAATCTTAAAAAATTATTTTCTAAAACTTTAAATTAATTTAAATGTATTTTATTGTATGTTTTTAATTTCATGCCACCTTTTTATCAACTTTGTAACTGTGAATTAATTTTCATATCGTCATGAATAAAAAAAGGACTGAGAAAATGATACTATAGCAATAATCTTCATTAAAAAATAATAATAATAATAATTAATTAATTAATTAAATAAAATTGGGAATACAAGAAAAAGCACTAATTCTAAACCAGGCTTTCGAGGCATTCCCGTTGGGAGCCGTGAGAGGCAGAAGCGTTGCCCTCTTTTTCTTCTAATTATCGTAAACCTTAAACCCTAATTCCCCTGAGGCCACCGCCGCTCGACGCTGCTCGACGAACCTCTGAATCTTATTGAGGCTTTGAAGGTAGCGATTTCGCCCAGTTTCAGATTTTGCCAGAGTAGGAAGATTTAAGATTGTTCGAAGGTACAACACTGATAGTGTTAAATAACTATGATTGATCGAAGTGTTCTCAATGTTTTGTATTCAATTTTTTTTTTTTCCTGATAAGTTAAATGTTTTTGTATTCAATTTGTACCAGAGGAGCAAGATTTAATGTTTTTATATTCAATTTAAATTTTCATCCCTAACTACGAAAGGTGAAGAACCATTTCGTTTTCTTTTCTTTTCTTGTCTTTTTTTCTTTTCAAATTTTTGCTTGAATCAGTTTATAATTTGTATTACTGTTTCTTTCATTATAATTTTTCTTTTCTAGTAAATTTATTTAGTTTGCTAGTGAAATGTTTTCATGACCTTGGTAAGAAGATTATCCTTGTTGAGGTGGGATTTCGTGTTCTTGCAATAGTTTGCATATGGAAGAGCCTTAAGAATATGAATCTCATGGTAGAAATTGTCACTTTTACCTCCAAATAAAAACTGGGAAATTAGAGATATCTATGGGTAAGGTTTCTGAGTTCACTTTGTAAATGAAATATACAAATATCTTTACGTTTCAACTATCGTCACCAATATTGATTGAGCTTGTCGAGCTCGACTAAGGCTCACTTGATTGATGAGGTCGAGCTTGGAATCTTTACCAAGGTCGGATCATTGGAAAGCCTACTCAAGGATTAAAGGCGTATTTTTTATGTCATAAAAAGTGCTTTTTTATTACAAAAAAGATCCTTGGACATACCCAAAATTGTACCCACGCCGTAGTCATTCTCCAAAAATACTTTTTTATATGTTGGGTATGTACCCAAGTGTACCTAACGTGTACCCATTGAGTAGTAGGTACGGTACTTCATGTAAAGTGGAGTACCCATGCATTAGAGGTGTTTCATTTCTCCGTCCTGCTTTGCTTGTCTAATATCTGTGTACAATTGTTATGAGTTTTAATTTTGCATCTTTTTCTTATTGAAATACTAGCATATGTCATGGAAAAACAGCTTCTGCTATTTATGTTTCCTATTTTTGATAGTTTTCACTTTTTTGTTTAAAATGATTTTGTCATGACTGAAGGAACCAGTTGATTTCATAGTTGAATCACTAGTAGATTGAAAATCCATGAGAAATTAGATTCTTTTGTAGTTTTGTTTAGTAATGCACAACTTATGGTAGACCACATGTGTGCTCCAATCATGGGCATTGAAACCCTTCTCCTAGAATTTGAGTGGGTGCTTGGTGTTTTTCGATGAGGCAAAAGATGCTCACTAGTGAACTCTGAGCAGCATTGTTGCTATTCTGTGCTAGTTAAAGAAAAAATGGGAACTGTGTTTTTCATATGCATTCTGCCTCCTCAAAACTTATCATTACCATTTAATTTACTTAGTGAAAAATGTGTTTGTATACTTTTGGGTTAATAAGTTTTGGTTGCTAACTGATTATTTAGAGTGTATATCTTCTAATATTCTTTCCTTTTTTCAGTGTCAATGGAGCACGGGTCGTTCCAGGATCAATCACAAGCAACGTTTTCATTGACAGATGAAGATCATACTCTGGCAAATTCACTAAGATATACTCTTAATCAAGAGTGAGTTCTACAAACCATTCTTGCATGCGCTATATGGTGATAAATTGTATCTACTATCTAGGAATTTGTAATATGTGTGGACCAATACATTAGGCTAGCTTAAAATTGTATCTAGGAATTCATAATACATGTGGACCAATATATACTAAAATGGAACGCTCTGCTCGTTTAGGTGGATTTCCCGTCCATGAATATTCTTCTGCTCTTGTTTAACTAGTCTTTTGTGATACATTGACTATGTTTTCAGGCAACTCTTAGCTCACTAGTCTTTTGCTTATTTTTCTTCTTACTCAATAGTGGAAGTGTTTTCATTAAGTTACTAACGAGGAAGTATAAAATTGTCTTGCAGCCCAAGAGTAACATTTTGTGGTTACAGCATACCACATCCTTCTGATGCCCGGGTGAACATAAGAGTGCAGACAACTGGTAAATTTTGGCATTTTTCATAAAAACCTTAGCATGATAAGCAATGAAGTGGTTTTCGCACTTGGTCTTGTTAAATTAAGCGTCTAAGATGCTTTTGTTCTTGTCAAAAAAAGTTGTGTTGTATTCTGATTGTAGGCGACCCAGCACGGGAGGTACTGAAAGACTCGTGCCAGGACCTAATGCTCATATGCCAGCATGTTAGAAGCACTTTTGATCAGGCTGTTATGGAGTTCAAGAGTAAGAAAGGCCTAGAATCCATGAATATCGAACCATAATAGATCTCTTTGTATCATATTCCTCTGCACTAGAAGTTATCACTTTCAATTCTTTCTCCATTCGAATTGCAAGTGCAATTTGATCTACAACATTAGGTAGCTCTAAAGACTATGCAGTTTGTAACTTGTTTAGAGGGCTCTTGCTAGGCCAAAGTAGCAGAATATCATGTTAAAGTACCACATTGAGATTGCTCTCAAGAATGAAACATTTCTGGATTGGAGTTGTTGTGACCATTCCTTCACTACCTTTTCTCGTTTAGTTGTGTTCAATGGGGAACATTGGAAGAGGGAAGTTTTAGACAACAGGTTCATGTGCTGAACAAAATTTTGAGTGTGTAAGATTAAATTAAAGAAATAAACTTAAGTCCACTTAGTGACATTTCAATTCTTATAATGGTGCTCCAAAATGGCAAGATGTCATACAAATGGAACTGTAACAGAGCTTGTAACGCATTGGAATTGTAGGTCATGTGCTACAAGAAAAAGAACTTAAAAGATGACCGCTTCAGCATTTAAAATTTCTTCTCCGTGTGCTGTGTGGTATATCATAATCATGTCAAAGGTGAAACTATGTAAATAAAACGAGCTTCGTGCGCTCATTTCTGCAGAGAGTTTTCCTACATCTTTGTTCCTTTAATAAGCCTCCAATTGGTTAGTAACTTGCATCATGCGAATTCCAAGTACAATCGAAAAATTTGCCACCTGAAAGAACCCTGCAAGAGTTATGAGAATGAGAAATATTTCGCATACTCTCAATCATGGAATCGAAATGCCATGTTGCTTCATCTACTCTGCAACTGAGAATAGCATGCAGCAACAAGTCCCCCCCACAGTTAATACGAAGACCATAACCCCTGACCAAGCATTCCATGAGAAACGAGCTACCAAACTCTACAACTCAAATGCTAAAAATTAGCCGCAGCAAACATAAATACATTTTGAATTTTAGATTTTCAAATTTGATACATATTTGATACATCTTAAGCAATAAGTTCTCAGGTAGAGTTATCAAGCTCAATTGACAAGGTTGCTTATTAAAACAGATGAAAAGAAAAGAACTCTGCCAAAATTATCAATAATTTCTAGTCCCAACCAACCACTCATGGAATGTGATATTGACCTAAGCAAAAGGCACTAAATGTAGACTAGAAAGCATAATCAGGACAGTAGAAGCACCTCACCGAAGGGTCATTACATAAGACGACCAACGTAGTTAGCTTGAGGGTATTTGCTCTTCAGTTGTGGCCATTGCACAAATAACTGATCAGCCATCCTTAGTTTGTAAAGAAGCAACCCGCTCAAAGATAGCTTCTTTACTCTAGCAATGCTCTCAATGTAGAAAATGGATGACCACCTGATTCCAAAAACCTGAAAGTTGCATAATAACTTGATCAATGGCTCTTGTTTCCTAAAAGAGGTTATTACCCAGTTGGATAAGCTAGGCACAGAATTATACTTTGTTATATTAAATAAGAAAAGGTATTTCCCATTAAAACTCAAAATCAGTCTAAGATTGCACTAATGCACCAAGTAATGGAAGTCATGCAGACCTTGAAAAAGAATGCAATTGCACAAAGCGGTATACAAGTTCCAGGCCCATTACACAAAATCTGCATAGTGAAAGAATGGGTCAAGTAATTAGAATAAAGAAAAACTTTAGAAATAATAACGAATACTAAAAAATGAAAAAGTACCACTTGGGGTCTGATCTTGATCATTAGCCATAATGCATGGGTTAAAGCAATGAATGTTGTGCCAACTGAAGTTACGTATGACTGACCAACCTCGCGGCTTCTGTATATTTGCATAAAATGAGCAGTGCCTATCGCCCCAACCCCTGTCTAACACAACAAACTTCCAAAATCAGGAGCAATGCAAGGAGGTAGAGTTCAATTTATTTTCAAAATGTCCGGAGACAGATTGATTCCTTTATCAATGCGGAACTAAATGGATGGGAATTGAAATCCATAGCAAATCTTCCACAGTATCTCTACAAACCTTCCCAGATACAATTATGAAAAAATGAATGTTTTCAGGAGAAATTCAGGTTTCCAGGCTGACAATCTCACTCATGTTTCGACAAAAAACTGGTGTGGCTCAACTGAAGCCAGAGAGAGCCATATAATTTCACAACTGGAAAAAATCAAATGCATGCAGTAGCCAAAGATATTTTACCTTCTCCATCAAGGAATCCTCCAGCACACAAGCCTTCTGAAGGCTCATATTATCAGTGGCAGCAGCAATATAGTATCTTGGCTTAAACCTGTCCATCTGCATAACAGCTAGTAGATTTAGCATCTCTGCAGTGTGACCACCTAGATTAGGATCAAATTACACAAAAATTAATAGGAATAAATCAGCAAAAACTAATAACTAACAGTGTGCTTGCCCATATCAAATTGGAGCCTTAACGTTGGAACAAAGGATAAACTTTATTCAACTTTGCCAGGACTTAACACGAGTCCCAATTTTAGAGCTGCAATTTCATGGCACTAAATGCGGGCTATAATAATGAAGCCATAGAAAGAAAAGATTTGCTCACCTGAACCCAGAACTATCAGGGTAGTGAGAGGTCCTGGTGGTCTATTATGCAGGGGTTTGCTGCCGTATATAACATATAAAATCCGGATCACAATCAAGGTGGAAGCACCAATTAAGAGCAAAATTGCAACATTTAGGAATCCCATGTCATAAAGGAAACAGCAATCTTGATCACCCATCGTATAATCTTGTTGTAATTCAGTAACCAGCTACTCCTACATTCACATAAATAATATATCACAATAAAAATTGCAGAAAAACATGACAATATGCATTAATTAATCCATTCTCAACCTAAATTCTGAACCAAAGACGAAAAAAGAAAAGGCACATGTGAATAGCTATGTATGTGCCCAATAATTTTCGTATTAGCCTACAGTATGACACTTAAGATTAAAACCCCATACCTATTTAGAATTCATCGAATCAATCAAATATAAGGAAGGAGATAAGAGAAAAATCACCTACACTGGTTGATGTCAGATCGCTGAATGATATGGAATTCTCGGATTTCAGAACAAGATCGAGCTTCTGAGCGATTCACGATAAGATATCTTTAATTTACAAGAAGATAAGTTTGTCTTGGGTGATCTGAAAGATTTTCGAGAAGGTAGCTGTTACGACCACGGCGATGGAGTTGCTGGGAGCCAGCTTGGGAACGAAGAAGATGATGAAGAAGGTGCTTTAAACGTGGGAGTATTTCAAACTGAAGTCGTGCTTGCCAGAAAAAAACGTGTTTCGTCATATTCGATTGGGCCTTTCTGTATTCGTCGGCCGCTTTTCGTATGGGCTAAAGTAGCTGATAGAATATTACAACTCAACGTGTTTCAGAGGCACATCCTGTTCCCCAAATGGTATCAGAAATCAAATAGAAATTCTTTTGTAAAAATCTCTCTTCCCTAATAAATATTAATTTAAATAAAGAAAATAAACAAAATATGGTTATTTTCAAATAATTCTGTAATTAAGTAGTTTTTTTTTTTTTTTCAAAACATAGATGTAGAAAGTGATGCAATAAAAAGATAGGTGGAGGGACATGGAATACTATTTTATAATTGTAATTATTTTATAGTTTATTAATATTACATCTTTTTTATTGAATTTTTAATGCACCGACCAATTGAACTACAATCGTAATGAAGTATGAAATTTAGCAAAAACTTCAATTAGTTTTCATCTTAAGTGATGATAGTTGATTTTTTTTTTTTTAATTATAATAGCTTGAGTAATAGTTTTGACATAATGTCTAATAAGATATCTGAACTATTTTAGTATTATTTTATACAAACATATTAGAAAGTATTAACGCCTTTAACACACGTGTTCTAGGTAACACATCACATAAGCATACTCATAATCGAAGAAACATGATAGGGCTTATGCTGCTCTCAATGTTGTGAAACTTTGGAAATATTGATCTTATAAATATTTGTAGCGATTATAATTTGTTAAAATTTATTTTTAAAATAACTTAATGAAATGTTGGAATAAAATGAAATTTTATTGCTTATGAGATGTTTGTAATAAGAATTTTATAATTAACACGATTCAACTCAAGAGAGCACATTTAAGATTTTGAAATGATATAAAAATTTACTTGTTATAAAAGAGCTTATAATATTTAATATTTCCTGAAAGGAGCTTATAAATTTATTTATAAACAAAATTAACAAACAATAAATGATATTTAATAGAGTTTTAAATATTTTATAAATTTAAAAAAAGGATGAAGATGAAATTTCTTATTTATTTGGAGGTTTTCTAAAACAAAATTCAATATGATAAAGAGGTCTCAAAAAAAAAAAGAAACAAAAAAAAGAAACAAAGAATTGCTAAGTTGGGTGATAAAAAATATTAATAAAATCAATACAATCATTCAAATAAATGAAAAATCATTCAACCACAAATTATAATGTTAACATTTTATTTTATACTACCATTAATTATATATCTAATATATAAGTTATTTTTATTAGAGTAAATTATTGCATCTTACTTAGAAATCCCCTTAAAATTGGGCGGCATTTAAAGCGAATTTTTGGGGATACGTGAACTAATTTAACTAATTAATACACCCAAGCAATTTCACGCCATTCCCCTACAACCGCTCGTACCAATCAAGCAATTAACTATAAGATCTTCAACCGCAACGATACGCAATCTGCCCGTTCCCCATCGCCACGTGTTGTGAATATCGTCAATAAAGCAACGGTCGAGTACACCGAGTCACACCTTACCATTCCCCTCTATAAAGAAGAGGCGCCCCGAGGCGAAGAAGATAATATAACTTAATTTTTCGAATTAAAAGGTAAGCAGCCGTTGGTCCAAAGCAACCGTCTGCTCTTTAACAGTGAGTGTGTCAAAATAGATGGAGGCGACGCCGTGTTTTCTCGGCCGGAGTTTTGCCGGAGGCCGCCTTAAATGGAGTCAAGTTATGGTACGATTGAACCCTTCGCCATCCCAGCGATTGTGCCCAGCTTTTCGTCGAATGCGACAGCGGAATTTCAGGTTCTGTTTTTTTTTTTTTTTT
>JACFYI010002397.1:656661-677646 GCA_014898755.1 Handroanthus guayacan
TCAAGCGATTGTCACTGGAAAGGGCCCATTGGAGAACCTTGCTGACCACCTTGCGGACCCAGTTAACAACAATGCCTGGGCATATGCTACAAACTTTGTACCCGGAAAGTGAGCTTGAGAATCAGTTTGTGAATTTGTGAGCCCACGATTTGTTGTGATCTGAGACACCATTTTCAGCATCGAAATGGGCTGTTTGTGTGTGTATATGGTTGTCTTAATTACCCAATGGGAAACATGTGATTCTTTTGCATCAATTTGCTGTGTTTCTAACGGCGGATCTTGATTTTTGGTACCTCTCTTATTGTGAAGAAAATTTAAAAATTTAAACCTCTGCTAAAGTTTTCAATCAAGAATAGTTTCAATTATTTGCAAATATGAACTAAAGATCATTAGAAAGGAAAGTTAGCATAGAGTAAGATAGTTTCAACAACAGAGTAAAGCAATCAATAATATTTGCTGGAGCTGTGCCAAGGGGGTGTTTTAACATTTTGTTCACTTGCAAATAAACTTATTTTTATGTGGAGAAGGTTAAAAGATATTAGTAAAAATAAAAATAAGTGATTATCAATAAATTTAATAGTTTAAGTTACGATCTTGACCCATGCTAGTCAATTGATTCATTATATTTATAGGAGGTGTATTTTTGTGTATCACGCGATACAATGAGAATAATACAGTATTTTATACCACCTCATGAGATATTTGAAATTTGAGTGTATTTTGACATAAATATCTCTAGACAAAGCAAAAATTATTTTATCAAGCCGTTGTCGAAACACGCCGTCCCTGAATGAAGCAGCACCATGATAATGCACCAATATCTAGAACCCTAATTGCATCAATTGCCCACTATCTTTCTGTATTCCCCGTAAGAATCAATTGTCAACTCTCAGAAATGCGAAAATCTTCCCCTTCTCCACATACCCAATTTTTCACCTCTCTCCAACACCTCGAGAAAAGACTCAAACTTGAAGACCACCCATCACCATTCCCAACTGATTCTCCGCCAGCGCCGCCGGCGCCGTCGGTACCAGAGGAACACCAAGAAACCATCAACAACACACAACAAGTAGATTCTCTTGGCACTCCCATTTACCTCAACTACAATCACTCCACCTCCATTACGAACGCCTCAAACCTCCAAGAAAGTGAAGCCCCACAAGAATTTCTGTCAAATTCCCCCGATTTCCCACCAGCTCATCACAATTTACCTCGCGATAATCAAGCAGAAGTCCAAGAAACTGTTTGTCAAGCTGAAAAATCCAATCTGGACGATGATATTGAGCTGTTGATGCAACTCTTGCGCTTGTCTGATTCTGAAGAATTTGAAAAGAAAGTGGGCGTTAATGATGGGGAATGTGATGATGAGTTTTATGGGAAGATTGTAGGGGTAAAAGGGCCGAAGAGTGCGAAGGAATTGGAGAGATTGGAGGGGTGGATTAAGCATTTCTTGAATGGTGAGAAGAAAGAGCCCTTCACATTGGCACATTTGCTGTTAGGAAGAGCTGCTTTTGTGCATTCAGGTGACGATTGTGATGGTTTTGGAGGGTTTGTCTTCCCCTCTACCATTGATGAGTTCTTGCAGAATGATCCGCCGATAGATTAGGCTTAGTTTGCATCATAGGATTCAGTTGGTGTTTCAAGGATGATAATCTTAGTGCAATGTTGGCAAAAGTTCTTTGGAATCTGGAACTAGTTTCTACCTTAAAAATGTTAGAACAACAACCAGTGGATAACAAGGTTCAAGACAAATGTAAGGGGATCGAATTTCTGCAGCTTTTGACAAATGCTTGCTGATTTGTTAAATTTAGTCTTGATTGTTCTAGCCAAGTGGATATTAGGCATATGGGTTTTTTTGTGGAGTGTGGGCTGACTATAGAGGCACTATAGTTACATAGAATGAACTCCGATTTGGATTGATGTATGTATGCATTGGTTTTCGTTGGAATATGTTTGCTGACAATTAAGCTACAATTGGCCTAACTTGCAATATAATTTGGTGCAAAGGAATAGCTCGTGCTTAAGTAAAGGTTTATGCTAAATGAACCCCAAGAAGAAAAAAAGGAAGGGAGATGAGAAAAATATAAAAATTTTGACAGCTGTGGGATTTGAACCCACGCCCTTTCGGACCAGAGCCTAAATCTGGCGCCTTAGACCACTCGGCCAAACTGTCGTCATTGAATAACTCAATTGATTTGTCATAATTTATATCATTAAACTTCAATCAAATCTTGGAATTCTTTTTATCTAATTAAGCCAATAATGAAATGTTTTTGCCGAGGAGATAACCGAGATATTCTTGAAATTATGACTAACGCATGATGTCTCATTTTGTGGCTCTTTTTGTTTGTAGTCTAGCACCAATATGGAGTGCATTTACGATAGTGCTTCATATAATTTTGCTAAAACAAAACTCGAAGAGTAACAATATAAATACATCACCAGCATAAACAACAATGATTACAAAATAATATAAACATAACATGAGACTGAACGGTACTATAATTAAAATCTGACCCAAACTACTGTTCTGAAATTGCAAATATGTGAAGTATAACATCCAGATGATGTAACAGCATTCGAAGTAGTGATAGAGATAACATAACATGTCGAAGTTGGATGCATGCATTAAAAAATAAGTCTGCGTATTTCACCATCTTCATCTGTAAAGCTTCCAGGGAAATTTCATATTCACTATGCAGAATTGAGAACTGAGACACCACGATCATCTTATGGCTGCTGATGCGGAAGAGAATGGAGACGTCACAACCATTTTATAGCTATTGATCTCGTAATCGAAACGAGTTTGAACTTACCCTTTTGATATTCTGACTCCAAGCTTCCTAACTTCGACCTTGAGAGACTTCAAATACCGAATGGCTTCATCAAGAACGGCCACAGTACTCATCCGGTTGGCACCCGGAACAATCCCTTTTAATGTCTTAACCATCTTCCTCATTCTTTGACGTTTCTTGTCATTGGAGCGACTCCCAGACGACTTCCTGAAATGGGACCTGCCCTTTCCTGATGGAGAGTCATAATTGGAGCATGAATCTGGAGAATTGCATTCATCGACTGCATGTGTTCGTGCCGTGCTCACCTCATCATCATCACATTCTTCAGCATCATCTTCTGTGCTCAAAAGGGCATCGATATCATCCGAATCTTCTTTAAAAGGAGACGCAATTTTTACCTCATCATTTGCATCCTTTCGATCAATACCATCTCCACAGATAGTATCAGCACCAAAACCAGGATAGAAGAATTTGGAGCTTATTTCAGGATGAAACATTATCTGGCTTCGGTTAGTAGTTTGGTCAAAGATAATGAAATTTCTTGGGCAGGCATTTGACGGTTGGATATCAACAGTATGGAATGGCATAGAGGGTTTCATTCCTGGAGGCATAATTCCCCCATTAAAGACAGATGCTGTCGGGGCATTTTGCATGTAATAATCAAATTGATCAGCAAGAGGTTGCATAGGCTGTCCTGGAAAAAATGGCTGGTTGTTATGCATGAGTACTACGGTTTAGACTTTTAGAAATGAGCTCGTGGATATACAAATCTGCAGCTTCTGAGATATTAAGGTTCAGCTTCAAATTATGTAACAATTTTAGGAGGATAAAATCGAGCGAGTGATTAATGGTACACCTACGGTGTATCCATTGTAGTAGGAGAAAGCTGCGTAGTTTTGATCAAGATTTGTTCAAAGCAGAAGAATGTTGATTTCAATGTCCAAACACGCTGACAGAACAAGACTACGTAACAGGTTTAAGCAACTGACGGAAATATTCAGCCTGTAAGAAGAAAAAATCCAAGAACTGTATGAGAACTTTGAGAATAAGAATGGCAAGTTGGAAACCAAAATGATCAAAGAAACATAAGATAGCAGGTCCAATAATTTTTATAGAGTTAAAATTACCGAAAGAACCCTTGAGGATTCGTGTATTTATAAAAAAGCCCTTTTATCTTTAGAGATTACAAATATCCCCTCATGACCAAAACATACCCGTCATAACTGACGGAACTTGTGAATAGTGAGTCAAAATTTATAAGAAATAAAATAGGAAAAGCCTAAGCAACAATAGGTTTCAAATTATTATTTGGCTGCCGCTAGCAGTTTCTGTAACCATGCTTAACCGTTGGTGAAATCTATTAAGACATTAACCGTCAGTAAGGTACTTGTTATTTGAAAAGGTGAAGGGACTTTTTTGCAAATGGGGTTTGGTAATTAACCCGAATTAATATGAATGAGTTCATCCACAATCCACAATAACACACCAAACCAAATATAACAAGCTCATTGAAAAACCGATACAGCATGAACATGTATAGTCAGTTAGTAGATCGATCAGCAAGTGAAAGCTGAACCAATTCAACAAAACAGAACCGACGGAAACAGGAAAGGAAACATTGCAATGGAAAAAAAGCTCCAACTCGCATAATATAGCATTATATTATACATATGAATACATAAAATAAGTTCATTATCTAATACATAAAACTTCAAAGTAAAGAAAGACTATACGGTAAACTATCGTGAACATATGAACCACTCACCTGACAAACTTGCATCAATTGGTAAAAAGCAATGGTTCCAAAGCTCATGTTAGTTTTTCCCACTTCTTTCACTTTCTTATATTTCTTTCGCGAAACTGAAACATGCATTCCCAATTTTTTCACTCCTCCAACCAAAACTAAGTAGAAATCTACCGAAATGTGGCAGATAAACAAAATTTCCCTGCAAAGGTTCCAAACCTGATGAAGTTATTCAAATCAAAATAACATAGTTTTTCACGCTTTCAGTGATGAAATTTGTTGAAAAAGGGGAGGAAGATAACTCACCAAACGAAATCACAATTACAGAATAACGTGAAAGAATACAACCAATCGCACACACTTCTCAGAATAGTTTGGAGATCCCCACAGCATTTTGAATTACTTTTTCACCCCAATCAATATAAGTTTGGATCCAAACCTCAGCTATCCATCAAACATATAACAACAAAGCATATCAATATCAGTTGTATAGAATTAGTATGAAAATATTTGGAGTTACTTCTCAATGAAAATAAAGAAAATCATGCAAATGTGAATGCCTTAAAAATTTACTTCATCAATGTGTTAGGAAATGCAGTCCAGTTCTTAACCTTGGGAACATATACAAACTTGAAGAAAAAACAGCAAAGTTTTCATAAAGCTTTGCAAGAAGATCCAACAGAAAGGGCAAAAGAACACAGAGTACACTCTAAATTTAATTCAGATAGATTAAAAGACCCAATCTATATTAGATTAGTAGAACAACATCAATGAAGCACTAATACTACAATTGCTAAAACCTAATAGCATAAACATTCTTCTCCATGTATATCATCCATCCATTTGTATTGGAAGAATTAACGTACCAAAAATTAGAGATCAAGAACAAATTAACCTAGAATCCAACACTTCCCTTAATACAAACAGCCGAAGAGAATAGTATCACGTAAAAAGCAGAGCAACTACAGAAACCCTAGATTCACATGCTATAAAACCCTCAAAACAAGAACTATATAATGCCTCCGAAATTGTTTGAACTTGGATTTTAGTGAAAAAAATTTTGAAAAACTATTTTCTTACTCAGGTAATGCAACTTTATTCTTTATTTTCGGCACCTTTTTCTTTTTCTTCAACTTTTTCCTCAATTCCTTGATCCAAATATAACATAAAGAAAAGATAAAAAGAAAGAGAACATCCCAGAAAGGAAGTTAGGCAGAACCGAATAAATCAAAACCGAAAAGTTTGAAAATAAAAGACAGCCTTTACAGAAAATTTAACAAATTAAACCAATTCTCGCATCAGAAATCCAAAAAGAAAATGACGGGTACTGAAATATTCTCCAAAAAGGAAGATTAAAGCTAAGCTTTGAAAATTACCCAACAAGGCTTCTTGAGAAAATAATAATCAAAGCTCCAGATCAATGAAAGAATGAAAATTTTCCTGCAGTGGTGAAGAAGAAGTGAATTTAATCTTTAATGGGTTCCTTTGGCTGTGTCCATGGGGATATGCGAGTGAGCTATGAAAGTGGCAGTCAAAGTAGGGAAATGAGGACCGTCGGATTAGGAAAATGTGGGCACTTTCCGTGCAATGCGGATGGATCGGCGGCCGTCGGATGAGAGAGCACGCGTGAATGAAAAAGGAGGGGGCCTCCACGACGTTTGACAAAATTCGTATCTCTTATTGGAAATTGGAAAACCTGATACTTATGCTCCTTTTGACATTTTTAGATTTAAGTTTGTTTTACTTTTTACCAGGTCCACTGTTTATTAAATCATGGTCACTGTCCTAACCTCATTACCTAGTACCTACCCTATCTAACCTATGTTCTTTTAAATCTTTAAAAATTTGTAAATAGTAATTTAATATTTTCTAAGAAGTAATATTAGTATTAAACTACACATATATTTTTTTAATTTCGAGTTTGCCACAAAAGTCTTCTTGGTATCTGGCAATTTTCGGGATTTAGCATTAATTAAAAAGTCATTACACTTGCGAATCAATCATCAGTTCAAATGATAAGAAATTTGATTTATTATGTCAATGATTTGAATTTAAATCCCATCTGAAATATAAATTATCAAGTCAGTGATCTGAGTTTAAATCACATCTAAAATATAATTCCCTTTATTTTTTTCACCACTAAAATCTCCAAAAAAAAAAAAAAATTATTACATTTGCTTGGGGAATTTTCCTATACTAGTTATATCTTATCTTTGATTGTATTAAAATATTAATATTGGAGAATTTTCTATATTAGTTATATCATATCTTCAAATATGCTGAGATATTGATATTTGTATATCCTTTGAATATAATGAAAAAAAAAGACAGATGCTTTTCCACTACAATATTTGTATATCCTTCGAATTTTTCACTACAATGTTTTTACCGGATTTTTTTTTCTTCTTCATTTTTTTTTTTTTTAAGATCACTATAATGTTACTTGAATGAATTACATTACATTGTCACCTCATTATTCTTTCAATTTTTTTAACGTCCCATGCCTTAAACACTTCAAAATAGCAGTAATGTGACTTGTACTTTTAACATGCGTGAATAAATGAGATAATAAGTTGATTAATTATTGCAATAGGCTAAATTGTGAGATTGTACAAAGAGTTTAGTCCAATGTTTAATCATTGTGTCTGCTTGGATTAGATTTTGTTACAATTGATATAATGGAACAGTTCATATGAAAGTAAAACGTTTTAGGGTAGTGTGAAATGAACTTATATTTTTCATAATTTTCAATATTCAATATAGGCAGAATTCACATGCAAAAACAATTAGTGTAATATCAAAAATTTAATATATCATCTCAACTTTAGTCTTCTATATGTTTCATTTGAACTTTCAGCTTCCACGCTTATATTCGTCCCTTTATTTATTAAGCAAATGAGATAACATTATTTAATCAACGAGCTTATAAAAATTTAATTCACCCTATCCCCCATTGCAAAAATAATTTGTCGACAATTTGTAAAATGAGATAGAACCAAAACAAAAGAGATGTCCATCTCGTAGAGTTGTGGGTCACACCAACTAGCCAATTACAATTAGATAGGGGTGTCAAACCCTAACCCAACCCGACTAACCCGACACGACCCACCCGAAAAAACTCGAGTTTGGGTTTGGAGTTTTCGGGTTCGGGTTGAATCGGGTTGACCCGATTGTCAACCCAAAAAAAATAAAGTCGGGTCGGGTCAACCCAAAGGTCAACCTGATAACCCGAAAAACAAAATCAGGTCAACCGTGACCCGACCCGACCCGAACAATTTAATTTGTTAAGATAATTTTTTTCTCTATATTATTGTAATATTTATGTATTTGTATTTATGTTTTAATTCCTAAACCATAGTTTGTTGAGTTTATTTGTATATAATTTGGATTGTAAGTTATTTGTTTAAAATATTTGCCTTTTTTATGTTTAAAATGTTTGCTTGTAATTTTCTTGAAATTTTTTTTAATTTTTTTTGCATAATTCGGGTCGGGTTGGGTCAGGAAATGAATATAATAATTCAGGTTGGATTGGGTTTTTTCGGGTTGGGTTGGGTTATTTGGGTTATTGGGTGACCTGATTAAAATTCAGGTCAACCCGAACCCAAACCGAACCCAATTGGGTTGGGTTAGGGTTGAGTATTTCGGGTTGGGTTGGGTTCGGGTTGGCATTTTTTCTATTATACCCATGAGCCAACCCGACCCGAACCCACCCAACCCACCCGAATTGACACCCCTACAATTAGAAGACCAAAAGGGTTTAGCCACTCCATAACGACTGGCCAAAGGTTTGGAACATTCATTCCTGTTGTTGATAATTTGTTTCACTTCAAGTGTGAAATGAAGTACATGGGATGTTACACTATTATTATTTGTATGATAGCAAATAAAATTTATATTTGCTTAATTAAACTTTGATTGTAGTCTAAGCAGTTCATATAATTTATAGTTTGATTCAAGTTCGAGTATTTAATTAATTTAAAAGACTAAATCATATTGAGATTAGTTCTAATAGAATCATGCTAAATAATTTTTTAGTTGGATTAAAGTCTAATCAAATTCACCTAGACCATGATCAAAACCAACAGTGCAAACCCAAGAACCCATTCAATATGGGCTTTCAGAAACGCGATTTACTTGGCGCTCGGAAACGATTTTCATTAATGAACGCGACATCCGCCATTGCCACTAACTGGCAAGTACTTCAGAGAGAACGGAGCAGCTGCATAGAGACCAAGACAGAAATTGAAAACGATGGGAATGGGGAGGCTCCAAGAATTGGCGCCCTATGTGAAGGAAGCACTGCGCCAAACCGCACGAGTGGCAAAATTCCTCTGCTTCCTCCATGTTACCAACACCTACGTCTGCAGCGTCGCTAAAGTACACATTCTCCTCTTTTACCTTTGGTTACTACTCAACCCGCCAAATAGATTTTCTTGATTCTCTGCATTTTGCAGCTCGTGGGTCCCAGCATGCTTCCGACGTTCAATGATGGTAACTTGGTTTTGACGGAAAGGATTACGAGCCGTTTAGGGAAAATCGGGTCAGGCGATCTGGTGCTCATACGGTCCCCAGATGAGCCGAGAAAAGTTGTTGCCAAAAGGGTCAAGGGTGTTGAAGGCGACGTGGTTTCGTATCTGGTGGACCCCAATAACAGTGATGAACAGAAGACTACTACTGTAATTGTTCCCAAACTCTTTTATGTTTGCTTAATTGATTTGGTTGGATCGAGTCAAAAGCTTTTATCTTTCCCAGGTGAAAGGGATTTTAGGGTTTCTGAGAATTTGTTTGTTTAAGCTATTTGACATCGATTTGCATTTTATTTTCTTGTGGCAATCTGCTTAATCCCTCTACAAGTTCATGTATAAATTGTTGTTTTAATGCTTTTAAATGTGTGTTTATATGCATAGTTTGTGCTTCAGCTAGTTGTAGGTGCAAATGATTCAAGAAATGTTAGTTCTCAATATTCTAAAGGGACATGTTAGGATCGAGGGGATTGTATAGGATTTCTGGGAAATTTTCTGTTTAAGCTGTGTCCAATGAACTTGCACGTAATCTGCTTACAGCAACTTGTTTGATCCTCCTAAAAGTTGTGTACCAGTTGTTATATTTACGCTTTTTAGTATGTATTTATATGCATGGATAATGCTTGAGCTAGTTGGATGTAAAAATGATTTGAAAAGAGTGGGTTTTCAATGTTTTAGGTACCAAGAGGACATCTTTGGATCGAGGGGGATAATATATACGACAGCCATGATTCAAGAAATTTTGGTGCACTTCCTTATGCACTTGTACATTCCAGAATATTCGTTGTAGTAAGCAATTCAACCTTTCGTGTTTCGCATTAGGCTGTAGTTTTTAGCCTTTGAATTGATGAAGGCGCTTTCTTTGTATTGCGTCTATATGTATGTGGAGCATTCAATATTCAGGACAACAGCAAACATTTTGCCAAACTGTTTTGAATTGTAGATGTTGAACTGCATTCATAGATTATATCATTTTATCAGAGAGTGATTACACAGCATGCTGTTTTGTTTTGGATAGTTATCCTTCGTTTCCTTTGTTGACAGATATGGCCCCCTGAGAAATTCCGATTAATTGAGAGCAAGGCTCCGTGATGTTAACTTTCAAAGGTACACCTCCGAATTTTCTGTGGGCAATGTATTGCACGTATAAAGACCTAAACGGTTTATCTTAGTTATTTTTGGTGAAGTTAAAGAAAAGAAATAGAACATACTCGTCTTATTTCGAATTATTCTACATTGCTGATGAAGTCATTAAGGATCCTCGGAATTACTCCTCTCTGTGTTCTGTTATTTTTTCGTGTTCCATCTATGATGCAAGAACAGAGTGTTGTGCTAATGTTGATCTTACTATTAGTTCAAGCCTCAAGGAATTGTAGAGACATTGTAAGAAGAAGAAGAAGAACAACAACAACAACAATAACAAACTTACTCCATTGCATCTTTCATGAATTATGATTATGATGATCTTGCAGTGGGAACTGGAGATGCAAACTGAAGCCAAACAAAACACAATGCATACAAAGAAGCTTCCGGAAGTTTGAAAAAGGTCTGAAGTATTCATGACTGAGGGGAGACAGATTACATGGGGAGAAGTATTTTTGGCTTTGCAGAAAAGCCATGTCCAAAGTGCTCGAGCGGCCGGAGTTAATCTTATGTTCCCTGATTTCTGTATAATTTTGTTAACTAATTATCACTCTAATCAACTAAAGCAAGAGTGACTTTTGTCAATTATTATTTATTAAATTCAACTTTTCCTACTTCGACCTTCTGTATGCTTATATCTTAATGGAAAGGTGTGACAAATTAAGGCCTTTTTGATTTGTGTCACTATAATAAGAAAGGCTAATTTGGAATTGATAAAAATGTAAATATAAGATAGAAACACAACCCAACAGGCTCTAAGAATTTTAAAGGCTTCATATATTAACTTCATGAGAATTTTCAACGGAAGTTTCCAAGAATAGGTTTTATATACAAGAGCCAAAGCTGTCAAAATAAGGGCATATAAGTAATCTCGCGGCTAAGTTCCTGCATGCCTTCTCCTTGAGCTTCTGCTCATCTTCATGAGATTAATAGTCACATTCATTTTTAGCATTTTCTTCCATATTTTCATATGGGACTTGCTCTTGAAACCTGCATAAATGAAAAAGCTCAGCATGCCTGAGCACAATTTTCTTTATCAGCATCTAAAAATTGTAAGTTATTAAGGATCAATAATAACTTGTGAGTTATTAAGGATCAATAATAACTTGTGAGTTATTAAGGATCAATAATGACTTGTGATTATTTCAGGTAATACGAGGCTATTCTGAAATAAATTTTGATGAAACATGGTTTTATCAGAACCTGATTCTGCATGCTCGTTGCAGCAGTCCAGCGCTGTTGATGGGGCGCCACTGAACCTTCGGTTATAAAGGTTATCGTTCTTGATTCTTCTTCTCTATTGATCACAAGCGGAGGTGGTAATTCTCTCATCACAAATAGAATGAAGGCTGAGGGCACTGATGAACCTGGAATAAATAATTAAATCGAAGTCAGTGAATCAGAGAAATATCAACAAAATTCTTCACCGATTTGGGTGATTGTGAAATATGTAAGAAAAAAGATTACCTATGAAATAATACAAAACTAGTAGAAGGGAGGTATAGACCTCATCGATCTCTCGTTCATGCCAATGGTAGAATAGCTGCAATATGGAAAATTGTTAGAACATTGAAAGACTTTATACGGGAAAAGGAAAATGAAGAAAATCGTGTCAGAAAGGAAAAACTTACAGGTATGTTTGTGCCTATTGCAACTGAAGCACTTGATGTAAAACTTATAACAGAGACAATGGCCAACCCAGCAACCTATGGTACGGAGGAGCGCAATTAAAGATAAAAGAGGTTGTATTAAAATAGATTAAACAAGTTTAGGAGAATTACGGATAAAATTCATCGACAAGTTAAATTCGTGTTAATGGACTTATTTCAACATGTAAAGTTTGTTACTTTCGCTAACTTCAACATGCCAAAAGGATTAATCATGGACACGGAGAACTGGAATTAGTATTTACCTTCCACATCTCTGACAAAGCCCGGTCAGATCTCACTTTTTTCATTTTCAAGAACAATATAAGTCCTGATACAAATATAATGGATAAAAACAAATTAGATAAATATTAGTAGATGAAAGATACATATTATTGTGTGGTGAAGTTCTAAATATTAGTAGATGAGAAATATATATTATTGTGTGGTGAAGCTGATAGAGTAAAGAATTTACAGGGGTCATGCATTATAAGATAAAATAATGGGCAAAACTACGAAGTGGTAGGACAAATGCGTCATTAAGATCAACACGACTAATGTTATATTCCTGAAATGGGGGAAATTGTGGAAAATAAAGCGGTCACCTTATAGATGGAGAAGCTAAAAGCTCGAAGCAAATTCTAGTTTCAAGTCGCATTAGAGTACTAGAACCTTTTCTTGTGTTGGCTTACTGAATTTATTGAAACCTCACTTAAGTAGACTTTCAAACATAATATGATGAAACGAGTACTTATCCGGGGGAGGAACTTTCTCAAGAACTGAATGCACAAATTTTGAGAACAAATTAGAGTGCAACTTTTATCGAACCAGGCTTCGTAGTGATCACATAAGCAACGAATCGGGTCCATTCTACAATACATCATGTATCGTGTTGATACAAATTTCTCAACCCACAACAAGGAGGCTAAAAGAGTCAAGTTATCACTAAAGGTAATTTTCACAAATTAGAGCATTTAGCATATGAATTACGAAATTTGCATTATGGCTAAACCAGAAGGAGAACAATTAGAAGTTCGTACTACAAGCGCTCACCGTAGCATGCCAAGGCTCCTCCCAGCAGCAGAACAACTACGGCAATGAAATCTATATATACCTGCAACATAGTAAAGAATGCCACTTGTTGAACACTTATCATGAGAGAGAGAGAGAGAGAGAGAGAATGAAACAGAGGTATATGTTTGCAAGATGAGCATTTGTCAAGAAAACAATTTGTTACTATAATTTCCAATTCGCAACTATATCGAATGAATCTATAAAATTTTATTTCACCTAAATTTATGCATATCATTTTCTACTTATGTAGAGCTCTAACAAGGAATATAACAAAGTTACATATAGTATAACAAGAGAAAACCAACGAGCCATGGGTACATACCTGAGCAACGACTGCAGAGCTGATAGGACTCTTTCCCATCCCAACCCATATCAGCACAGAAGATGCTATCATGATTGCAAAAACTAACACAGTAACCTGTTGAAAATTTTGTTATTGAATAAGATAAAAGGCGGTTGACACTGTGACAGAGAAATTATGAAATAATAGACTGTAATGCCAAAGAATTGAAAGATGTTTCTATACCAGGATCACAATCTTTTGACGGCTTCCTATACGATTCGACCAAAGCGTGCAACATATTCGGCAACTAATGGCATTAAATTCAGTTTTATCCATCTTCTCGAGCAGCGCTTCTTGGGGACTACATCCTTCATCTTCATCATCGTCGTTTGACTGATGGCAAAGGTCAACCCTGCGAACCATCAGAGGTGAAAATGTGGAACGAGAACGTATTATGGATCAGAATACAAGAGCAAACAAAAAGTATTAATTTGTTACGAGAAAAGAGAAAACCTACCAAAATGACAAGAGTAGAAGAAATGCTGCAAGAAACAGAATTTTTGGGAAGGCTGCATGAGATAATATCTTTATGGTAAGCATTCCTTGTATTGAACATGGGCATTTTCAAATATATATATATATATAATCACAGAACAGGCTAGTAATTTCCCTACCCATGACAATGAAACCACAAGAATGTGACCAGCATTTCCAACCCTTACAAGCCGCAATAAGAGTCAACACAAAATAAAGGAAATAACCTGCCATCAAAAATTTCAATTCCATGAATTATCAACCGCCAAGGAAGAGAGTTTCTTGATTATTGATTGCCTAACGCATGATTACAAAAGCAGATTCAGACAGAGGGAAACAAGAAACATGTTGGTTCTGTAAATGAGATTCTTACGTTCATGATAACAATGATTACTGCAAGAAAGTATTGTAAAATATTAAGTATCAAGGGGAGAAAGGAGAAGTACATCAATTAGAGAACATTTTTAACAAGATATACTTGTACAGGGAACATCAGACATTCGCCATGGTAACAGATACAAAGAAACCAGAAATCTTATAAACTCCTATGTCCAAAGGTCACAGTTTGTTTCGCATGCCAAGATTAATAAGAACAAGGATATTTCTACAATTACAAACATGCTGCGAGATATTACATTTAGAATTGCATCAACTGAAAGTCACAATATGCAGTATTGCAAAAGCTAGTAATGCTCACCCAGATTAGAGGATCCGATCATTAGATGAAAGACCTGAAATTAAAAAGACCATTTTTAAGAAATAAAGATTCAGATAATATTTTTTTTTTTTTAAAAAAAAGAGCTAATATAGAGCTATACAATATTTGACCAATCGCCAACATCTCAATAACAAAACAAAAACTAAGAATTCTCAAAGCCCAATTATTCCTCTAGCATCTAGATATGGATCATTTGAAATAAATGGTTATAACAAATGGTATGGAGCCAACCACTTCAGAATTACGATGACGTGAGCTTAAATTGTTAACAAAATAGCAAATTAAGAAACTTCATCAGTGAGAACTCAGATCATTCCTCTAAAGATAGAGACATCGTTACAAAAAATTATCTGTTGAAATCAAAGTACTTTTTGGAAAAGTGAGAACAGTTGATAGCTGAAATCAATCTAACCAAAAGGAAATAATAAAATAAGGTAAATGCAAAACAAGATGAACTACAAGATTCCTGATTCCAATTTACCCAATCCTATCCACCTCCCTGAGGAAAATCAGATAAGCACTAGTTTCCAATTGATAAAAATGCTTACCTTTTGACGGGTCCACCCAAGCTGTGAATTCCTTGAATGAATTCTCATCAACTGGTACAATGGAGGACGAAAATCCAGTAAGAAAAAAGTAAGAGCTGAAGTGAACACTTCAAAATAGGTAACACAGGAAAGCAACCAAGTAATAAACCCATATTAAGAATCGTACACGTTGACCTATGTATAAAGTGAAAAAGGTAAAAAGACCACTAATTTACGCCAAACTTCATTGGCAAACACATCAATCAAGCTACTTTCTTTTTTTGTTATTTATAATGTGAGCGCCACAAATTGGTGGCGAGTTGGTTCATTGCTAGAGCGAGATAGGATATGAACAACAAGTGTGTATTAAACATAAGATTCGTGTAAGGAGACAAAATGGCTGCGAGCAAGAAAAGTGATGTTAACGATTTTGCTAAAATTGGGAGCATTATTAATAAGCAGTGAATACATCAGACGAATGCCATAATATTCATGCTCAACATGGAACAAGCAAAATTAGGAGCATATAGAACCAATGAGGCAGAAAGGACTGCCTCTTGACGACACACGTTATCCTCACGTGCAAGTTTGGATGATTAGGCTAGTCTGTTCCAAACATGACCCAATAGGCCAGTCTTACAGGTCTAGATTCTATGGTAAACCATGATAATTATTTACAAAATCCCAAGAAACCAACCTATCTATTTGTCACACAAATATTATATCCAATTACGCAATATGATCATGAATCACGTGAACCAACAGAATTTCCTTTCTTAATGACATAATAAAGGCAGCACCATAACAAGAGGCACGTAAAACATGTTTAACAACTGTATCAGTATTCATCACCAAGCACTATATACCAAAGGCTGGCGATTATAGCGTGAATGCACATCCATTGCCTCAGAACTTACGTCGAAGAACAGCTGTAGCACCACCGCCCACAATATTCAACAGCTACTGCCACACGTCAAAGTGCCCGAGGTAATTTGACAGCTCACTATATTCCTCAAGCTAATTTGGCAGTTATGGCGCATTAGCAATGGCACCAAAACATAAGCTTTAGAGAGAATCTTCACCAATAAAATTTTTCTGAAAAACAATGGCTTCACAAACCCAACCATGTTCAATCTATCACCCCTAGTATTTCATTATTTCACTCGATACAATTTCAAGTGTGGTATGAATATCAAAAGGATGAACAAGGTAGAAAGAAATAACTAAGAAACAGATTTTCATAAGTGGAGTTGAAGGAAATCCTATTTATATTTAACTGCAGAGAAGATTTTTAATCCAATATAGAAATGTTTACAGATACTTTCTGACTAATAAACCTCAATCGCACTCATAATGTAATGATGATCGCTTAATATTTTTGCCCAATTTCCCATTCATTATAACAAAATTAGGAAAATAAACACTTTTTCCCCTTACCAAAACAAGGAAATTTGAAAGTCAATCACATAGAATATAGAACAGAAACCAAGAACTTTACGAAGATATTCTATCTCCAATCCTCCTCCAAAATAATAGAACTTGTCAAGAAAAATAATTAAGAATCCAAGAAAGCAACTTACATCACGAAAATAAATGTAAAAAATGAATCCATCAACCCAAAACAACATCAAAAATTAAAAAAAAAAAAAAGAATTCACCTGATAAAAAGCAAGAAACGCAATCACGCCATCAACGCAAGCCAGACCCACATTCACTCCCACCACCGCCTCCGGATAGCACCTCTTCCCTTCTTTCAATTCCAACATTTTTTGCTTATGATTTTTCCCCTCTTTCTCTTACAAGCATTCAACACAAACACACACTCTCTCCCCCTCCCTGTGTGTGTTCGTATCGTACAAATCCTCTCCCGAAAACAGCCAATGCAAGACGCAAGATTTCGTATAATATTTCTATGCCCACAACTTTATACATACAGTATATGTACGTAAACGCTAATTTCTTGAACCTCGTTTAGAACTAAGCAAGGAAAGAAAGAATGGTGGTACAGCGAGTATCGAAAAGGATCTCACTTTCTCTCTTTGGAATTTGTCGATGGTATCACTACATTTTGCTAGTCTATAGATCTGCTTGTGGATTCCCCCACCATGTCCGTTCTTCACATTTATATATTTCTCTCTCTCTCTCTCTCGCTCGCTCTCTCTCTCCCTATTTCTCTTTCTATAGATACGCATATATATACACGATGTGAGATGGTGGCAGATTCAGTAATAATCTATGTTTTTATTAGCCTTGTCCAAGAGAGAGTCGTTGGGGGCACAGTCGTTTAGTCCTATGATTTTACAAACGTGGTAATATTTTGAATTTTTAAGATTTTCTTGTATTATCTTTAGGTTTCCTAATTTGTAACACTAGGAAAATTAATGAAATTAAAACCTAAATCTAAAGTTTATCCTTAGATTTTCCAATTTTTAGCAGTAGTTTTACCTGGTAATTTTATTTGAATTAGAGGAAGTTAAAGAAAAGAAAAAGAGAGTCCAATAATTTAATTTATTTACATAATTTCTTAAAAAAAAGACAAATATTAAGTCTCGCTAACGATTAATATAAATTTAGATGAATATGTGTAAGAGACGTTTGCCTATATTTTAATTTTACCCTTAAAAAAGTTATTTATATGTCGTCATATTATGAATAGACTAGATCTTATTAAAAGATTACTTTGTAAATATTAAAAAAATAAAAAAAAAATTCAGAGGCGACATGAATTCAATCTAATTGGTTGAAATTATTATTATTAATAAATAAACTCAAATAAAACTCAGCCACTTTCAATTAATTAGCAATGTGGTGTGTGGTGTGGTTGCTAGAGCTATTATATTATTGGAAAATGAACAGAGAGACTTAATTATTTACACTAAATTTTCCATGATGAGACAAAAAGATTAAGGGAAAAAAGATTTAATATTAATTTCAAATTTCAAAGTTGGGCCAGAATCGATCTCATATCTAGCCCATCTTATAAAGCACAATGACCTACCCCAACTTATATATATAAATTTGGATCCATTTGTCCACATGCTTTATTGCAACTCAACCTCAAATACTTTATACTATTAAAAGGAAAAATTACAAATAGTGTTAAAAATAAAAAAGTTTATGAAGATATATATGAGCTTAATACAACTCAAACAAGTAGCGGACCTACCTCTTGATCAACTAAGACCTCATAAATAAGATAATTAGCGAGTTAGAACATGATAATAAGTTTTCTATTTATCACGAATGTGAAATACTTGAGAAAGTTTAATATTTGCCGTAAAACATATGGAATTTTACATGTTGTACTTTAGAATACAATGATTAAATATAAAAGCCATTCCAACTAAGATGTTATTTAAAAGCCAAAGACAAATGTTCGGGGGAGAGTATAACACATTGTTGACCAAGAAAAGAGATTTTAAAGATTAGGGACAAATGGGACATAAAGGGGAGTTTCGAATGCAAAAATGTGCCTTATAGGCATTGGCTGGCCTGCAAGATTTTGAACAATTCCTTTCAATTGTTGACATAAAGTATGACACCAAAGCAATGTGCTAGTGCAATTTAGTTGTTGACCAAGATGTGGGTGAGCTTTAAGTTGTCCCTGTTTTTGGTAATTTATTTATGATTGTAATATGGTTAGTTGTCATGCCCTAATGTGTACACTTTGTCCTTCATTTATTATTTCAGAGTGTTGATTTTTGTTGCAAAAGATTATATTGTTGTAAATCATTTTATAGATAAAATAACAGCCTGCTGAATTATTTGATTTTAGATTAGTCATTATTAAGGGGATCAAGGCTACTTCTAATAAGAGATATATTAAAAAAAATTGGTGCTAAATAGCCAAAAAATTTCATTAGCTTATTAAAACTTTGGTCAAAAGTTCCAGAAACTTAGCTTTTTATGATTATTGTTATTTGACAAAAAATTATTCAAGACAAGGTCAATTGATAATAGAGATGAAGAGCGCTATGAACTGATCATGATTTTCCTACCCCAAAATATAAAATCGTGGCTATTTCAATTGATGTGCCTTTCATTAAGAAAAGTTCAAAATTTCCTCTTAAGTAATATATTATCATCAAATGCCTAAATACTTTAGCATCCATATCTTTTTATGTGGATAAGGGTCAATCTGATATAACTTGACATTTGACCCTCAAGCATGATTGTTTCATTAAAGACACATAGCACCATCTCTTGCTGCACCTCATCGTGACCGTATTAACCCATGTGAAACAAACCCTATAAATATCCTCATCATGATTTACACAAGGGTAATCACACTCTCAATTCCCAATTTCTTTATACTTACCAGCTTAAAACTTCTTGCCCTCCCACCACTAACTAATGCATGAGAGGTTTTTAAGGAATCCCTCCCAATGACCTTAACGTGCTTCTTTACTTTTTAAAGTTGGGCCTTGTATTTATTATGAATGGACTTATTCGATCAAAATGTTCAAATAAATAGTTCTAGGTAATGATCTACTACTCCACCCCGAATCAACAAGTATGTTACATATCAGCTTTGAATATTTTTATCCTTTCATGATTCAAAATTGATAGGTCCAAATATCATATTTGAAGCATATACCTAAATACCCATTTTGCAAAAAATTAGCCACTTATAAATTAATTTTTAACATTACCTCTTGCACTCAAAATCAACATACGGACATATCAAATTATAGTACTTAATTCTCATAATCCCACCTTTTATTTTCAAAATGTGGCTAAAAAATACCTAGAAAGAATAAAATAAATCGAATTTCATGACAGCAAAATTCAAAAGATGAAAGCAACTTGCAAGCATGAATGATTCTTGAGTAGCCTGGTCAGTGGTGCCGTTCTCATCTCCAGCTTTGAAGAAATATTCTAGTCGGTTCTAAAGTAATGCTAATTCCTTCTCTTTCTTATCTTTCATTTGTCACTTTTGTGTCCTTTCTCCTTTGCGACCACAAGAGCTTCCGTCCGAAATGAATATTTCGAAGTGCTTTCGTTAGTAAAGAATCCAAGCTGCATTATGTATATGCATTTGTATGTATTTCTTATGATTGGGATGGTGAGAGTGGTGAGAGTGGCTTTTGCAAAAGTTGAAACGAAGAACGACATTTGCGACTATTTTTAATTTGGAGAATAAATGTGAAAAATGATGTGTATTGCCATTGTGATTGTGTACAAATTCATGATTAGATATGGAAGGGTCGATTGCATTAGTGTGTTATTTCATCAAAATTTATGATTGAAGGTTTGAATTTGAAAATGAGTACGAAACATTGAGAGAAAAAGAATAGCTTCTCCATTCGTTTGATGTGTGAGATAAGATTGGATATTATCATTCGTTTAGTTGTGGGACTTGATAAGTGTGTGACTGTCATCCTCATACAATATGCTATTTGATAATATTAAAAGTTATCGTCAAAAAATGAAAAGATGCTTGTATGTTGATTTGTCGATGCATTTGAGTATTTCACATGTGATGATAGACTTGGATCAAATATTATTAATTCAAGATTCAAATATATTAAAATTATGATAATTGGGGGAGATTGTTCCAATCATGATATTTTCACTTAGATCTCATCGGATTATATTTTCATTTTCAAATTTTGCTTTATTCAAGTTGAGTTTCCGGGAAATTTTATTATTTATTTCAAATTGCATCAAAATCCCTTAATGGGTTTTCATTCTTCAACTTTAATAAGTCCAATCAACTTAACTGGGTTCTTTTAAAAATTAGGAAAAAGAAAACCAAAAAGAAAGGGAAAGAAAAAAAGAGTAAAGAAAGAAAGTAAGAGAAGGGAATCGCAACCAAGTAGTAGGCTGTAGCCACAAACGGCCGCCGGGATGCTGGAGTGGAAGTAGTGAAAACACCCTGGAGATAGTACTTTAATTTCCTTTCTTACATTTCTTTTTTCCAGAACCACCCCTCACCACGAAAACACGGGACGGTTGGGCTCACGCCCCCTCAACCATGGGACCCACAGGTACCCCA
>JACFYI010002397.1:707475-736389 GCA_014898755.1 Handroanthus guayacan
GTTGGAAAGCGAAGATTTCCTAACTTATTTCTAAGATTTAACATAAGATCAAAAGACATCTTATAAGATATAAGAGCTTGTCTCACACACACATATACATAAGATTAACCAAACACCCTCATACTTTTTGGAAATTTAGATTAATTAGTTACCTCATAGGCCTTCGAAATCCAATCAAAATTTGCAGATAAATGGCAGCATAAAGTGCTAGTCCAATTCTTTGATGACTGTTGTTGAATGCATTCTCAAACTTCGTCACGGATAAAGCTGCTCCAACAGTAGCAAGCAGGACAGAGAGCACCTTTATGATTGTAAAGAAACAATAACATAAGTAAATTAGTTTACCAAAGGAATCATGATAATCAAACGATACTATTATCTGTTGCCACAAATGATTACACAAAATAGTCTGAAATTTATTAGCAACGTATGACATTAACTTATGTTTTCTTTCTGGAAAACACATGGTTTCATTGGCTACCTGCAAAATTGCATGAAGATAGAACAAGATTTTGTGCCTTCTTCGGTGGGAATCTCTTGTACTGATGGACATTCTCATTGTCAGTATTCCAAGAGGCATCAGGAACCCCATTGAAGTCCATGAGATAATTCCATGTACCACAATATCAAATGTCTTCTGAGAATTTACCTGCGAAAATTAACTAGTTACTAAAATCAGTAGAAGAACACTCCCTCTAAATCGAACATCTTAAATTTGTCACCTCATTTGTTGCGTTGTGACGAGGAATCCCAGCTTTTTCATGTTCATAGAGTGAGCATTCAGCCGAATGTACAAGGAAAAAGACAAACAAACAGGAAAAAATGCTGAGAGGAGACATATTCTGTAGTATATGAGTTGTCCAAGAAAAGAAAATTAGATAGAAATTTAGTGAAGGAATTTGAGGTTGGTGAATGTAGTGTTGTCTTTTCGATTGAACTTTATATGGTAATTGATGTTGCAAGAAAAATTGAATGTCCAAGTGTTATGCCTTAGTCGTGAGTATATCTAAGGGTGCAATGATCTCATGTCCTAACCTTTTTCAAATTGAAGCCCTTTTACTTTCTTTTTCCAAAAAGAACTAATCAAATGAACATTCTTAATGTGCATGGTAATTATAGCCTTGCCACTCGATTGCCTTTGTATCATCTCATGACGTGTTTCATGAAATATATATATATATATATATAAATAACAGAATTGAATCCAATGAACTCGTGAATCACATTCATCTTTTTTAGCTGTTTTGAAGGCTTACAGCTAGTCAATGGGAATACCTTCAGCCTTTAAATATAGGCTTAATTACGTCCTCTAAATTCAGTCAACAAAAACAAAAGAATTTTTGGAACAATATGAAACCTTAAATGCCCCAAAACGGTTGCAAGCAAAAGATTAACCCTAGCAAAAAAAATTGGTCACAGGATGTGCCATGCAAAACCATACAAGAAAAACGGCAATAAACCAAGAAGCAAACGACGTAAGAGGAATATATAAACGAAGGTAGATCATAGTAATGGTCTAAAACAAACAAAACGTAAACATTCAGCATATCCAAAAACAATCCTCTAAATTTGAAAACCTAATGTCTTCTGTAAATAAAACAGATGGCATAAATTCAGCAAAGCTAATGAAGATTTTGTTTGCTCAATTTCTTTTCTCTTCAAGTACTTGAAGAAATGTAGTAAGCCTCTTCTCCGAACAATCAACCAAACAGGTTACATAAACAAGTTGGGCCTCGATGCTTTGTATGTGGTCTTGAGCTTCCTTGTTGGTGGTCTCACCTTCCTAAACACCAATGGGAACTTGATCTTGGAATCATGGAATTGCTTGGTACTCTCCCTCTTGCAAAGCTTAGCTGGGATGGTGGCTGTCTTGATAATTTGGATGCAATGATGACGAACCCTGTGACGAGAAGCCATCTCAGTGTACATCTGCTCAACAGCACCATTCAAGGTGGTGTCGCGGTACTCCTTGTACATGTTGTGATAACCAGTTCTACTCTGGTATCTCAACCAGATACCATAGTTCTTGATGCTTGTTGGGTTCTTTTCGAAAATCTATAAGCAAACAGGGGGAAAATGAATATATCAGAACATGAACGTGAATGCAAGGCGACAAATGAGTTATAGAAGAATGCTGACAAAAACCATTTCAGTAACAGTTGCAGCAAAACCAGCAAATACGAATAATGACAAGCCAAATTAGCAAAATCATCAAATCATATCGTCAAGGGGACTGATTGTAAAACATATTCAAAACTTCCATTTAAGGGTACGAACTATTGTTTAGGTAATAAAATGCTAACAAGTACATAATGCACAACATTAGAAATAGCTCAACACAGTAAAAGAATATAAAAAGACATACAAAATTTAACTGTGACTCTTTTAATTCATCCGCTTATAAGTGCAAAGTTATAGCCCAAGGAATGATATCCCACATCTACATACGGATAAACTGAAACAACTACCATCTAAGCATTTGCTGAATTTATATCCAGTCCAGCTGCAACATCATGTCCTATTGCACTAACAGCTTATGTGGAAACAGAAACTATACAGGACAACGGAGAATGCAACAAAGAAATTGATGAAGGATAGAGTATGTTCATTGTAAGGAGGACAAAAATATGATTAGACCACAACTGAATCCAATAGGTACACATGATTAATTTAGCACATTTAAAATCCTATTCTGAGAATCTGCCTCAATATTATGCATTGATATTGTAGCATGGAACTCATCGCGGTGGGATCATTTTATCAGACAATAGTGGAGAATGCTCAATCAGATACCTCATTGATAGCAAGAACCTGGCCATTGCTCTTCTTCACTTTCTTAAGCTTCCTCAAGAAATACCTACACAAAAAATATCAATGAATAGTGCAATCACCATTAAATCTAACTACAGATATTTAGATTAAATTATGTAAAGAGCATTTGTCCACTAATGGAGCAACCTTGGTTCTTTGAACTTATATTGGTGAAATGTAATTGTGATTCTAAACAAAAAAAGTCAGGCATTACTATGGAAAAAGCAACATATCCGCACTATGCACTTTAGCACCCTTACCCCTCATTTAGAGTGCTAAATTCACCAAGCCCGCAGCATTTTTACACTCTAACAACCGAAATGATTTGCAATAAAAACAATAACATCAAGCTATACTCTCAAACTGTTGTCCTTTTCTTCTACCACAATACGTTGTCTAGAGGAATTATTATCATCCGCTCCTACGATATGGAAGAGAGGAATTGAACAAATATTGGTCCTCAACAGAACTAATGGAAAATCACGTAGTCAGTTTTATTTATTCTACACAGTCCACGGCGGGCCCAACAAAATAAAGGAGGAAGAAAAATTGGTACGAGACATAACGAATGCACAAACACACACATGAAGGAGGAGGAGCGATGATAATACCAGAATTTGGACTTGGCGCGGACTTCATTGGTGGCCCAAAGCTTCATCCGGTAGATTTTGGGATGCTCATCTGTCTCCGTCGGCAGAGCTCTCCCCACCACCTGGTACTGATGGAACTGAAGAAAGTACAAAGCAAAGAACCAATCAGCCCGATTCATGCCAACTTCTAACGATCTAACACGTAATTAATACACATCGAAACATAGAAGATGCAGATAACGGTAAAATATAGAGAAATAATCAGCAGCAGCATACCCTGTACGTCACCATTTCCGACAGAGATCAAAATTTTCTCCCTTCTCTCAGGTTGGAGCGGGCGGGGGGAAGCGAATGTAGGGTTTTGTAGTTTAGGAGTCTGGGGTAGAAACCCTAGTAAATGATGGGCTTCAACCTTCAATGGGCCTATGTTATTTAGCGTTTTTGGATTCTAGTTTCGGGCCGGCCCCAGGATGTTTTAAAGTTGTAGCTGGCTGTAGGATGGTTGGGAAAAAGGAATAGTAAAAATTAAAAAGAATGGTAATGTGTTTTTCCCCCGAATAAGGTTGCGACCCGAGTCTGGTTTTCTACTGAATAGTCAGACATGTTTTTTACTGAATAATAGACTTTAATATTTATTAGTATTTCCGTTTAAGGGTGAGATACCTTTTGCAGAGCATAAATTACTAATGCAGAGCAGTTCAAAATTTTTTACAGAAACTTCTATCCTCCAATAAATGTTTGTTTTTAAAATTTTAGTACATTTCAATGTAAAATTACAAAATTTTCAATATTTAAAACATGGATGGGTCAAATTTGAGCAAAATTCTTCTAGTAATGAGGTAAAAATGTTGTTTTTGAAACAGATATGCAAAAAAAAAAAAAAACGAAGCATAATTTTTTTTTTAAATTATGTCTCCTATGGGCGCATAGAACCAGTCTATCGCGCCTCCGGGAGGCGCGATGCTTGAAGAAGTCGCGCCTGTGGGAGACGCGATACTTCAAGAACTTGTGCCTGTGGGAGGCGCAATAGTGTTAAAAAAAAAAAAAAAAAAAAAAAAAAAAAAAAAAAATCACATATAAGGGCTTGCGCCAGTGGTGGGTGCAGCGGGCACACTACTTGCGCCTGTGGTGGGTGCAGCCACTCAGGCACTTGCGCCCGTGGCGAGTGCAGCCACTTTGGCTTTTATGCTCGTAACAGGTGCGATTTCCTTTTTTTTTTTTTTTACGCAACAAGGCCTTCGAGCTTTTTTTTTTCCTCATTCAAATTGATCGATTTCCAACTTAAATTTTAATGTCGAACGTAAAATCTACAACCCCCATTTGTTACCTTGAAATAATACAAAGAATCATCTAAAAGTTAACGAAATATCACTTTTTTGTTTAAAAAAATTTAGAGAGAGAAAGTGTAGAGAAATTTTTTTTTTTTTTTAACTGCTCTGTAAGATAATAGAAATTGCTCTGCAAAAAGCATTTCAGCAGTTTAAATGTAGTCGATCTATTGATATAGTAGTTGCATATATCTAATTTCTCAAAAAAAACAAAAAAAATATAAAAGGTAAGAATCATACACCATTAATGCAATCGAATACTATAAAAACTAATTGATTATTTACAAACTTATTGTGAGTTTAAAAAAAAAAAAATTATCATCTACAAATTTTTCATACACATTGTAGCATAATTGACCATTTACAAATCTTATCTAAAAATTTTGGTGCATATGAGTATTATAAACAATGAAAAATGCATTAACAGGAACCGACCGTATCCCATTAGGATGGCGTTTCATCTCCTATTCTACATCTTAAATATATGTCAATTATATTAAATATTTTCTTAAAAATATAAAATTGTGAATGTTGTATACTTGGCAAGCATTTGTATAATAAAATGAAGGATGGAACAAGAATTGAAATAAAAGATCCAAAATGAATGGGATCACTCTTCATTTACATTCAAAAACAGCACAACAGAATGGGGAGCATGAATAACATGGTGTATAAACAACCATTTATTGCACCGGTGACCAATTATCCAATCCCTTAACTGATAAAAGAAAACTTCAAGAAACATAAGTTATCACAATCCCTTTACAGTCTTTCGTCGGAATCTCAATGAGGACTTCAGTTTGAGAATGTACAAAACTGCAGACTTCACCAGGAATGAGTCCCCTTCGTCACACCAAGAGTAATGGCAAGAGCAGCTAGCAGAGCCTGCGAGAAAGTAACTGCATATTATGAAGATACCCAGGAGTTCCCAAAACAATGTCAGTAGCCTGATCCCCAGGACGGACCCCAAACATAAATATAGTCAAAACACACCACACAAACTATATAACAAGTGAAAATGTAAGGAAGCTATGATGATGAATTTGCAACCAATATAGTGGTGATACTACACAATCAATTCAAAAAACGATGCATAGACGAACTCCGGCCTCTGACAAAGCTCTAAAGGATTCAGAAGTTATTGGTAATGGGGAAAGAGCTGGATATTAGAAAACTAAAAAAAGCGTGCAGATAACCAAAAGAATGATGGTTAGACTTAATATCAGCTGATGTCTTTGAAAAATGAAAATATTGGGTAAGTACAAACCATCGCCATATATGCACCAAATGTTTCTCTCTTTCCTCTTGCCAAAACAAATAGCTAAAGGATCAAGAAACCTGTTGCATATCTTATGTCCTCCCATTACTCGACTTTTTATTCTCAGAAAGGCAAAGCAATTCCATCTTTCAGTAAGGCACTATGTTCTTCCAGCATTTCACCTTCTTAGTTATAAAAATGAATATTTGAGATAAATCTGTAGATAGGTTCCACATCCCTAAATCCTTAAAAGACTTTGATAACTTTCCTAGGAAATAAATTCAAAAAAATATACAATAAGTGGCGGACCATGTCCAGTAGCACACCTTGTGGATGGAGGGAACAAACTCCAAAATCAGCATGAAGAACTTCAAATGTGCATTTAAAATTATGAAAAATATAAATGCCACCAGACAAAGTATAATGAGACAATGACATGTTACAAATAGAGATCACTTGAAAAGGTCGAACACACTTACGGCTATAGTGCATGCAATGAGTCCAGGCTTCTCTCTGTAATCCAAACGAACACATAACAGCAGAAAAGCTCCAATGTACCAGGGAATTGCACCCAGAAAGAAACCAGTTATAAACCTTGCAGCAAGGTAACATAAGTCAGTTAACTACTCACATTTAGTAAAAGAATTAACAAATTAAGCTTGTAAATGAACAACGATAACATCCAATGCTTGTTATAAAATAAATAACACTCACAACCACCTTTACTCGAAACATAACATTCAAAGAATAAAGAAGTTGCAGCAGACGTCAGCATATTACACTCAGATTATCAACAATTTAGGAACATTGCCTTTCAGTCGATGTACTTGGTAAGTCACTGTGATTGTAATAATGTAGCTCCTAGGCAAGAAGACTTTTTAGAATTGATTAAACGGTTTCAATAATTATTTTATCATCTCTTCAATCGAAAACTTAGTAATTTTTCCATGAAGAACCTGAAGAATGCCGCGAAAATAGAATAAACAACGAAAGCATACACATCAAAGAATCTCGAAAATCACTCACTGCTTGATAGGTTAAGCACATCCATTATATCCAAAGGAACAACAGGAAAGAATGACTCTAAAGAGAATAATATCTGAATTAATAACTTACAAGAACCATCCAATCCCCACACCACAACAGGGGAGCCGATCCTCTCTAAAAGGCCGTCCTTGAGCAACAGCATAACCTAGAACAACCAAAAAATAAAAGGACAAGGAAAATGAAGTCAACGGCCTGTGCCAATTGTAAAACAATGGTTATCTCCGTTTTTGTCCCAAGATATGAACTTTTCATAACACATTACTAACCCATTATTTCCACTTTGGCAAATTTTGTCAGGTAACTTACTTTTAGTCCCACTCCCGCCTTTAGTTTAAATTTAAAGAGTGTAAGTCTTGACTTGCTCCCTAGAGACCCACTCTGGCACACTTTATCGTGAACCTTACAGGCAATGTAACAATAACAGCCTCCTGCCATCGCATGCCCATCTTCCCTATAAATTTCTCTACGCTGAATCTAATCGAAAAGTCAGTGTTCCAACTAATCAGAAACTAACCAGAAAATATGATAACCATATATGCCTACGGGGGAACGATTATAAAACACGCAAATTCGGAAACCTCATCAATTTCGTTTTGATTCCAAGCAGAATGAACAACTCTCCACTCTTATCTTACTATCTTCCGCTATCATATTCATAAAATCAATAACACGACCCCATTGAATCAAGATGCTTCAAGTATTTATCTCCATAAAATCGTGACAAATAAAGAAACGAAAGATCAGGGATACCGGGGACGGCTTGATATCCGCGGGGATACTGATATTGCGCAGAGGCAGAAAAACCAGGAGGAGGCACGGGCTGCGGGAAACCTATCACCGAATGAGCCGGCGGCGGAGGTTGAGGTTGATAATTGGCCACCCCCTGAAAAGTACCGTAGTAATAATTAGGCGGCGGACGCGAAGCATGGTCGACGGCCGCCTCCGCGATACCCCTAGTCTTTCCTCCGCCTTCTTCGCTCATTTTTTTTTTTTTTTTTTGATTAAGAATGGACGATCGAATCGTGAGTCGGAGCCCACATTGTTTTGTTGCCAGATTAAGATGATCGATCGCAACTCCGTAAGGCTGCGGCGCCGCGTTGTTCTAAGCTGGGCCGCTTTGCTGGATGGCTTCGGATGTTTGACCCCACCTTTCTTATTTTGTTCTCCAATATTTTTTTTTTTAAGGCGGTCAATAATTAGAGGAGAGAAAAGAAGAAAATGCTGGATTTATCGGCTAAATACGTGGGTGTCTGCGCGCGCGTGTGCAAGCATACATTCCATGCTTGTGCATCAAAAGATCAATATACATTGAACTGTAATACAAAATTAATTTTTATATATCACTAATTAAAATATCATTAATATATTTTCTATAAATATATATATAATTTAATTTAAAAACTAAATTAGTGAATCACAACTTTTTATTGAGTTATAGTGATTATTAGAATGATTTGTTATTAAAGAATATTTTAAGCATAACACATGAAAATATTCCACCAAAATAATTATATAAAAATTTCGATAGTATAAATAGCATTCCGTAATTTTTTTTTTGTCATGAAATAGCATTCAGTAATTAGATTATAGATAATATATATAATAAGGAGATAATTAATAAATATAACTTCAAATGTAATTAATAAAAGTATAATATCACTTATGATTAATTGTGATCCGCAGGACCGCGACCATATTAGAAAAGATTCATCTATGTAAATGCACCCATGGAAATTAAATAAATAATGATAAAAATAATAAGAAAAAACTAATAATTAATTAATAACTAACTTTATGTGCACCCTCAATACGTTTAAAATTAAAATATAATTAATATATATATATATATATCTTAAAATCTTTAAGTACAAACTATAAAATGTATATCTTAAAATCTCTAAGTACAAATTATATAATTACAGAATAATGATTTCTGCTGAATGTGGACAATTTTTCACTCAAATAAAAGAAAAAAAGATATTTTAAGAACATCAAATAAATAAATATTAGAGATACAAATAATTACTCATCACGCTGCAATAGTTCCCATTTCTCAACTAGCCAGCTTTGATGTTATCGTCTGTATCAAAATTTCACTTGGCAAACTTGGATCTTGATTATTAATTATCAACTCTCTTATAAAATAACAAAATAGAGTAACTAATTTTGCTTAACAAATTCAGGACAGTAAATCAAGAGATTATATCTTAATTAAGAGGGCAAATTATATTTCTTTACATAATTAGTATTAAAAAGGCAATTCCCTAACAAATTTGCATCCCTTAATACAACAAATAGTTGGTTTAACTAAACCACACTTGGAGAAAATTTGAGCATTCCTACACACTCTTTCACACCATCTATTTGGCTATATGGATACATATCAAGTGTACAACATCCTCACACAAATCTTATATAAGAAAATTTTTAGTGCACTCAACATATATCAGCAGAATCAAATAGGAGACGAAATATATATGGAAATAGAGGACCCAGACTACCGAGATTGTTAACTACCTACAAGTGAATTCTGAATATCCGTATGCTGCAGCGCTGGTACGATCTCAAGTAAGGAAGAAAATTGTATACTTGAACCTTTTCAGTTAGATCTGTGACTGTAAGATTTGTTTCTTCAGCCAGCTTAAGGAAATGGTTAAAAGTATCGATATTACGAATCACAGAAGCAATATATGCAACGGGACCTTTGGTTGAAGGATGCTGCAGAAGGTCCTCAGGTGAACCATTACTTGTTTCGTTCCCTTGAGAAGCATCTAACTTGTTGCCTTCAGCATGTGAAGGATCGTGCTTCAAAAGAATAGCTAGGACACGAACGAGATGTGGAAGGCATGACGGATCATAAATAATATCGGCACCTAAACTGCAGAAAAGAAAGTGTACACCAGAGGATGAAATCTAACTAGCATTATACAAAAATAGAATACTAGCGAAAAATTAGTGTTTTAAATTACAGCAACGGGATTACAGCAAAAGACAAAATTACAGCAACGGGATTGTTTAGTGCTTACATTATGTTCGGGGCAAAGCAGCGGAGATCCTCCTCTGATGCAGACTCCCATGGCAAACATACACAATTCACCTATTATGTGTATTAGGTTAGCTCTTGACTATTGTCACCTTGTTCCGATTCCATAGTCGGAGCAAGCCAAACTACCAATAACTGAAAATTTAAGATGTACAAGCTATTGCAATTTCTCGAAACAGATTTCACGCAAAAGATCCATCCGAATTAAAATCTCACCATTTCAGGTATCCATAATACAAGTTTTCATCATACCAATTGTCGTAAAAAATTCACGGCCATGTATTGAAAAATTTGATGCAGATATACAGCACATGCTGTCGACTAATTGGGGAGATGGGAAAAGAATGGAAGCAAATTTGGTTATTACTCCATTAAAAGGATTGGCAAGTTAACCGTAAAATTGTTGCTATAAGAATTGTGAGAAAACACGGAGAACTGGGTACTAACAGATCATCACCTATTTACATCAATCTCAGCCATGCACAGACTCATGAAATAAAACAACATGGAGTTCCTTAGCGGTTATGGAGAGCGACAAAATATAAGCAGCAAAATCTGATACACATATGATATCAGGACTAACCATATTGCTATCTATAAGGTCATCTAATTTGTGATTTCCAGTGATCAGGTGGTTCAACTCCAAGTTAACCTTCATATTCGCTAAAGTCAAGAGGTCACCGTCACTTAGTATCACCTGCATCATGTCATTCAGAGAGGTACAAATCAAAGGTTCTCCAGATGTAGCACAAAACATGATACTTTTAAGAAGAGGAGACAACCTTCTCATGGTATCTAAGGACCCACTTATATTTCTATGCACAAGCTTACCTTAGATGCCTTCACATAGGATAGACAGATGCCAACCAATCCAACTCCAGAACCAACCTGTTGAAAATCACAATTCCACAAATACCATTCATTCAGCAGCCCAAGAAATTAAACGGAATATTACCACTATAAATTAAAAAATTAACAATACCACATCTATAGCTTCAGTTTGACAACATTTACAAATGGAACCAACGGGAGAGGAAATAGCAAAGCCTTTCCAAAATGAATATCTCACCTCAAAGCAACATTTATTTGCAAATATCTCTCGGTAAGAAAGTATAAATTCTGACAGGAAAAGACCTGACGGCCAAATAGAGCACCTATATAAACATTTAGACATAGCACAATAAAGGCATCAAAGAACAAGCTAACTGAAAACTTCGATTAACTTAAGAGACAAGAGTTAGAACACAAAAAAAATTAACATCTCACTTGCATTAGGTTTATAAGTATATAACAATGAAGTATGCTGAGCTATCCGATAGAATGAATCACTTACATTCATGGTTCTGATTGCAGAGAAGAACCTTTGTACTATCTTGAAGTAAGAATTCCCCCCCCCCCAACCCCACCCACCAATAGGGGAAAAAAAATGGAAAAAAGAAAGAAAGAGAGACCGCCTTATGATTAACATACTGTAACTTATTTTTTCAAGTAAAAAAGTATAGTGATATAATCATAAAGAAAAAAGGAAGAAAGAAAACAAATAATGTTTACATTACCCAGTATCTCCTTCAAGCATGTTGACAGAACACTGAAGTCGAACCTCGAATTTAGACCTTGAATAACTTATGTTTCCAGATGACACTATTCACGTATCAAATAGCAAAAAACTCACTACTAAAGTTCTATAACATTAATAAGAACAAAAAAACAAAACACAAAAAATTTACAATTTACCATCAGGGAAAAGAAACGAGATTGTTTTCAAGACTCTCGAGTCTCTCGCATCATCATCCTAATCCAAAAGTTAACATTAAGAGTAATTCTAGATAAAAGTAGTAATAATCTCACGCAAGTTACCTGTAAAGAACTCATATAAGATGCATACTCTTCATACAATTCATCCATAACCAGGCCGCCACTCGATTCAATTTCATGAATGAACTTCTTTAGAAATCTTTTTAAATAAGGCCCCTGCCACTTCAAATCCTGAAAAGACCCACGTTTTCTTCTTTCAAAATTTGTTTGTTTAAAAGAAAGTGAGAAAGGAGAAGGCTTACAGCTTTGCTAATACAGCGGTGCCAAATACAACTCTGCACCCTCTCGGTGACGGAACCGCCGCCATACTCCCTATCGAAGAAAATTGTAACCTAAATTGATTAGTCAGAGCAAAATCTAGAAAAAAGAAAAGAGGGAAAAGAGGGAAAGTTTAAAGGACAAGTGGGGATTTTGAAAGGGGTTTGGGCGGGGTGACCTGGCGAAGGAGATTACGACGTCGGGTGGTTCCATGGCTAGAAACGCGGACACCATGTGAAGGCACGAAGGCTCTCCGATGTCGAGTTCTTCTTCCGCAGCCATAGCCAGAATATGCGAGAGCTGCTGAGGAGCCTGATTTCTTGATTTACATCGACTTCCGCTTTTGTAGCTCTTATATATACTCTTTGGGCGGCTGGGCTAGTGACGGGATCGCCAACGGTAAAATATGGGGAAGGGAAATTGCACTATACCCCTTTAGAATTAATTTTAGCATTAATTTTAATTTTCTCCAAACACAAAAATAGATCTTTATTCTAAAATTCTAAAATATTTTATATTTTCATAAACGTTTATATCATTAAGGCAAAGAGCTAAACTATGTCATTTTTGGTATTTTAAAAAAAAAAAATTTAGTGCTATATTGAAATTTTCAAGAAGATGAGTCTTACTCTTAATTTCATGTATCTTGGTTATTAGATATATTAAACTTTTTTTAAATGACAATACGCTTGAATATGTTTAATTTTAAAAGTAATCTAATTTTATGTTAAATATAATACATCTAAAATTTTAAATTAGCATAAGCACCAGTTGAATGTTTAATATCTCTTAAATGTTAATGTCAAAATAGCACTCTGAATCATTATGAGGGGTTTAGGATATAAGCGCATAAGACACATCTGTACAATTTCCTTAACTTTAAATAATCAGAACTTTTAATTTATAAAATATGCACAATAATTTGCATATTATATTTCATTTAGCATATATATGTGTGTGTGTTTTGCCGCTTAATTTTTTCCGATCTGTTGTTCAATTGAAAAGTCAATTGTCTCAATTAGTGGTGTTATGGGGTCATATTGGTTTGATTTAAGGGAACAATTCATCCAAAACAATTAAAATTAATTGAGTTGGGTTAGGTCAAGTTCAGAAAAATTTCACTTTCCAACTCAACCCAAACCAATCCAATCTAGATCGAGTTGGATTTGGTTAGGTACTTCGATATTGTTTATTTATTTATTTTTTTTCTCATTCTATTTTAGTTTTGATTTTAATATATATATATATATATAAGTTACTATTTACTCATTTATAATGAGTCTTCAAGTTATCTGTTTTAAATTATAAAACTCGATACCGGAACCAATTTTGAAAGGGTATGCTTGGATTTTACCCAACAAAGACGATAACGCGATCTGGCTCAAATCCAATTATTGATTTGGATCAAATTTTCGGGTTCATGAACCCAATCCAATGAACACCTCTATTGTGGACAATGTTTAATTTTTATTTTCTCTTAACCGTTTTTATAATTTTTTTATTTCTTTCTTTAATTATCTATTTAAATACAACTAATAATTCTAGAGTAATACTCTTTGCATACATGCCATTAAAAAAGCAAAAAGAAAAGAAAAGAATAGCCCAAAATGCTAGAACCCCTACCCTCATTTTATCTCCTTGAGACGTTTCCAGTGAGCTCCCCCATCTCACTCTCTGAAGGCGGTCTTGGACTCTGCCGCATTCGGAACATCTGAAGCTAGGTTTCGCTCTATCACCTTATTGTTTTTCCTCTTCAATTGGGTTTTTCTTTTGTAATAACAGCATATATGTAAGTATATACCTACCCCGAATTCGATTAGTTATATGGCTTGCTTTGCATCCGGTTATACTCTATTATGCATTCTGATTCTTCTTGTCATACTTGCCCATTTGTTTTCCTGCCCTAATTGCTATGAGGATTGCACAGAAGGGGAATTTTGTTACGTTTTCTTTTCTTGTGATTTTCTGATTTTTAATTGGCCCTCGCATTGTTTACTCGTTTCTGACATTTTTGTGTAATGTCTTGCCTTTTATTGCCGTCTATTTTTTCATCCACTGATTTGAAGATTGTAAAAATGGAAGAATACGTATATTTTATACATTTTCTGTCAATTTTAAGAAATGAGAATGAGGGAGGTCAGAGGTGAAATTATTGTGAGCAGAGAAGAGAACTGGGAATGTGTTAAAGTAGGACTAGATAGCTCTATTCAGAGATTACCACTAAGGTTTGATACGTCATCATCTTCATTTTCAATAGATGAAACATTAAATGGGTCAAGAACGCATTAATTAAGATGGAAATCAGGAACCGAGTTGGAGAACAAGGACTGAGAGTGGAATAAAGGAGAAGAAAGAGAGCAAGAAGGGGCCAAACGTGTGAATGAAATAATTTCCTTTTGATTATACAGTAATATTCTGCTCTACACATTCATTTTCAAACCACTTTCCTCCTGAGATTGTGACAAATCGATGCACTATGACAGTACATGATGTCAAGAGTAGACTTATCTCAACGAAAGACTTCAGATTGTGTTAAATGTTTGGTTAGAAAAAGTATTGAAGTACTGTGTTATGTTTTGTTGGATTGAGGATGGCATAGTAGTTTCTTAAGCTTGTTTAGTATTTATGCTTTTATAGTACAGTGCTTACATAGTAACACATGGTATGTGTCTAAAGAAAGATGATTATATCCTATGTGATACTAGGATACACGAAGATGATAATATTTTGCTTGAAGTTTATACATACTGTAGAATATGTTGTGTATGGCAGCATACTCAGAACTGTGTTGATGTCAGTCTTACTTTGATATTTGGATTATTGTCATATCTATAGATTATGGGTCAAGCATGCTGTGATTTCGTTTGTTTGGTATTGTGGTGCAGAATAACTCTAATAAGTTTCTTCTGCAGTTATACTTTTAGAGAGCTTCTAGGAGATTATGAAGTAAGGCATTTGTTGAGATGAGTTGCATTCAAATCACTGCCTGCCAGCTTTCCTGTTCACCTTCTGCATTCCCAGCTCGGGCGTTTGAACTTAATAAGGCATCTACATTCACATCAACGTACCTGGGAGCACAGCTTCCTAAAACCCCCCTGAAATTGACATCTGGGATATCTAGGTACCAGCAACATGCAATCGTGTGTTTGTTTGGTGGTAAAGGGAAGTCAGCGAATGGGAATGAGGTAACTGAGTCAGTGAACTTATTGTATGAAACATATGTCGATGTAACATGAAAATCTCCTTGACCTTTTTGGGAAGGCACATATATTTTCCTCAGGTAAATTGCAGTTTACCCCCCTGTGAATTAGGAAATGAGCAAAAGACCCCCTGTGAAAAAATAGTAGGCATTCGGACCCCTTGTGATATTAAAAATCAAGCATTTTATCCCCCTCCATTAGGCAGTGTGTGTTCACTCGCACGTTTTAAAGCTAGTTTTATTATTTTGGCCTGTATAATATCATTTTTATCCTCTATAGTAAGTATATAATTGTCACTAGCATTAAAACTTAATGACAATTGCTTTTTTTCCTTTTTCCTGTTAAAATTTTTTTGCTCTTCCAGTACTTCCTTCTTTAACCAGAGGAAGTATAATAATATAAATCATATGTTTTTGAGTCTTACAAATGGCAAAAATGACATTGCAAAGGCCAAAATATATATAAAAAAAGGCTTCAAAACACGCGAGTGAGCATGCATTACTTAATGCAGGGGTGAAACGCATGATTTTTAAAATCACAAGAAGTCTCAGTGCCTATTATTTTTTTCACAGGGGTTTTTTTGCATATTTCCTATTTCATAAGGGGGTTAATTGCAATTTACCCTATTTTCCTCTGAACACTTGAGCTAGTGACTGAGGTTTGTTATCATTTAATGGTCGATCTTAAATGTTGTTTTTTCGACCTTTTGCTAGGAATTGTTTTTAGCATGTCTGCATTGTGCTTTAATTGGGTTGAGAAACATTGAAGAAAGATCTTGTGAATTTCTTAACCGCATAACCACATTACCTTTGCATAAAAATGGTTATCAATCACGTGATTTGTTTGACCAAATCCAATTTGATATTCCTCAACTTGTTATGCTTGAACTCTGAATCATGTAGCGGACAGAACTCCTGAATGGATTTGTGTAGGAAATGTAAGTTCACATGTTAATTCCAGGATTCTCCATGGAAAGCTATTGAGAAAGCTCTGAGCAACTTTAGAAAGGATCAGTCCGTTGAGGATGCATTGAGGCAGCAGATTCAGAAACAAGAATATGTCGATGATGGAGGCAGTGGTGGGAAGGGTCCAGTTAGTGGCGGAGGCGGCGGCGGCGGTTCAGGTGAAGCTGAAGATGAAGACCCGCGGGATGAGTTTGTACAAGTGATGATGGCGACTTTGGCCCTCATATCTCTGGTACTGTCTCTCCTTGCCAAGTGCTCTTTACTGTTACTCATTCATCTTTATCTTATGTTGGTTCAAATTTGACTAGATTATGTAAACCATAACATGTATCCTTGTTACTTCCGTATGATTTTTACCTAAGATATTTTGCATCGTTTCTTGCAGTACACTTACATCATCCGACCTCAGTTTTGTAAATCATTAGTAGAAGACTTAATCCAGCTAGTCTTTAAACGACAAGTGAGCTTCCGGCTAAGGCAATTCATGAATCAGTTGAAGCGGGTCTTTGAGAAGAAGAAGGTAGAGGATGACCCGTATTGGTTGGAACGTGCAATAATTAATACCCCTACGTGGTTTGACCACCCCATCAAGTACAAGTTGCTCAAGAAGGCTCAACGGCGACAGCGACGGCTTCAGCAACAGCAACAGCAGCAGCTACAGCTATCAATTTGAATAGTTTCTTTATGCATCTTATTGAATGTGTCCCTTAATATGTTGTGTGGATGTAAACAATACGAGAACAATGCGACTCATGTTTTGTCTCCCTTTCTCACAGTAGAAACCAAAGCAAAAAGTTTTAACCGTTTTCAGCCTCGCATCGACTCACTGTTTCTCGTTTTCTTCTGTTCTTTTGTTTGCTTCATGAATTTATTCATTTAAGTAGCACCAAAATGAGCCTATTTCTAAAACATTGCAATAACGCAAACACGAAGAAATTAATATCTTGCTCTAAATAATATTTAATATCTTGCCCTAAATAATATTATTCTATGTTTTATGTTGTATTGTTTTATTGTTTCTATACTACAAGAAAAATTTAGGCTCATATTTCATTGTTTCTTTGAAGGCAAGGGTATTATATACACTGGAAAATAAAATGTTTAATAATTAATAATTAATAAATATTTATCATTATTAAATTTATATATATATTTATGTTTAATTTTATAAGAAAAAATTATATTAAAAAATCATAATTCCTTGATTTTGTTTTTCTTTTCCATATCATTTTATTTTCCTTATCAAAATCCTAAAACCAAATATAGCGTTATAGTCCCAAATTAGCTCGCAAAGCAACATTTTAGAAACAAGCATCATCGCCTAAAATTTTTACGAATATAGATGGACAGAACATTGTAAACCAGTAATGTAAATGAGTTACCATTGGAAGAGTCACCACTCCCAACCAAATAAGCTCTGAAGACCAGAAATTGGTTGGGTCACTATACATGAATTCTTTTCTTTCATCTCTTTTGGCCCAAAAATAACAAAAAAAAAAAAAATCTCAATGCTGAAAGGAGCCCACCCCTAAAGATATACAGAAAAACCAAAAAACAAAAACGGCCAAAAAAAAAAGAACCCAAAATAAAAGAAGAAAAAAAATGACTAGAAAATTCCAGGAGTAGGAAAAAAAATAGGTCATCTACAGCATGCTTGCAGTTGCAGGTCATGCTGACGTAAGGCCAATATACGCTCCACATAAGATCAACACACATGTGACAACATATGCAGCAGCTACTATTGTTGGCTCTTTGATTCCACATAACTCAAGGTGGTGATGAGACGATGCCCTTCGACACATTCTGTAGCCCCTTCGCCGGAAATATTTGCTTGCCTTAATGAAGGATGCCTAAGAAATAATAAGCCTGTGGTCAGGTGCAGAAATATGAAATAGAGAAATATGATGCTATAATACCCCACCACCTTCTGCGAACACTAGGAAGAAAGTAGGATTTTGCCGGGGGTATGCAATATGATAAGTAAAATACCTGTATGATAACATAAAGTGCTTCAAAGACAATTATTCCTGATGAAATGAACAACGGGAAGAACATTCCCGTACAAGAAGCCATTGCAGCAAGAGCCCCACCGAGAGCTAAAGCTCCGGTGTCGCCCATACATATGGATGCCTTGTACCGGTTGTGAAAAAGAAAACCTATACATGCTCCAGCCATTGATGCTCCAAATATAGAGAGGCCTGATATTGGTTTGCATAAGTTGGAAGTCAGGGTAAATATCAACACAACTTTGATTTCAGAATTAAGGTGAGGAAAAACAGAGATGGTTATACTACCAGAACATATTGGAAGAACTACAATTGACATTCCAATAAATGCTAACGCGGCAGTCCCCGCAGCCAATCCATCAAGCCCATCAGTTAAATTGATGCCATTTGCCATGGAAACAAAACAGAACAAAGTCAAGAGTGGGTACAATTTTCTGAGGCAAACTAGGCCGAACGGCGCAGGTAAAGGAACCACCATTTTCCTGACATACAGGTTAAGATATGAGTAATATAGCAGATAAGAATTTACTGAATCCAGAGCAGAACACACAGAACATTGTTTATTATGACAAGTCAAAACAAATACAGCAAAAGTTCTCACTCTATTTTCACAGGAAACAAACTTTAGCTGGCTCTAGAAAATACACATAAAACAAAGTTCATGCACGAGTAAATACTTTAAAAACCATTAAGAAAGCATGATATCGGATTGTGATTAGCATAATCAGTTTATGAAACCAAACCACAGAAGCAAATAACCATGGACCTCTAATTTGTGCAGCATCAGTATGATTCTCAACGACTCAATCTATATTCCAGCTATCTGAAAATGGCTAACAATGAAGATGTCAGGCTCTTGTATCTAAAGGCATCAGCAGCAATCTATTAAGGTTGAATTTATTACTTCTCACAAAGATGATACATTAAGTTGACAGCTTGATCGAAATTATGACGGTAGCAGACATCTTCTTCATATTCACCATTATAAGCATGGATATGTGAGTTACCATTAAAAAAAGGTTGATCAAATTAGTTACTAGAAGATATACATGCTGTAGGGCGTTGATACGTCTGTTGTGTACAACCAATAGGAGAACCACGCCCCAACTGCCACCTGAGTGACATGAAAATGTAAAGATTAGAGCAATAATCTAAACCATGAGCTCTATAACAAAAAGTAGAGAACAAGCTTTAGACCAAAAATGAGCTTCACCTCCAAGAAAAGTCTCACGCAACCAGGTAGACCATCACTATTATTGTTCGTACTCAAGAAATCATCCAATAGACCAATTGCAGCAAAAGCAATAGTTGCTGCTACTGCTGCAGAAACTTCAATGGAAGAAAAACTTAGTACAACTTCTGCAACAAGTAGACCTATCGGTACAAAATACAGTCCACCCATTGTAGGGGTTCCTTTCTTGGAAGAATGTTGATCGGGTGATTCTTTCCTGATTATGGACCTAAGCTTCAAGAGACGGAATAAGGGGACACAAATATAGCCAACACAAGATACTAAAACTACAGACATCAGAAAAGGCCGCATCAAGTAGAATGGCGCGAGAGGTAATCTCACAATTCTCCACGCGCACTGATCCACAAGTAGAAGAAGTAATGTTGAAAATGACACAAGTCCAACATTGTTCAGAATTCCATAAATAGTCCTGCAAGCAGAGAATTTTAGGAAGAGCTGAATTACAATTCAATAATTACTTACATTAGACTAAATTCAAATTCATTCTATTTGCAAGCAATGAATCAAACAGATTGGAACATAACATATCAGGGCATAGATATAGGCGTGTGGGCGTATGAGCATAAATTCTGAAAACTGTAGGATAGGATAAAGTCCACTTGATGATTTTAAAAGATTGAATCAAAGTCCATTTTACTTTCTTCTCCTCCGCGTTCTGCCTAGTGTTGCAAGCCTATGTGCAGTCACCGTTATAGAGTCATCGGAAGGAAGGAAACGCTCTTTTGGGGTCGGCAAATCAACATCAGTTATTGGCTGTAAAATAATTTCCCCATCACTTTCTTCGCCTTCACTTGATGAATACATATATTCAACAGGTCCACTACTGTCCCCCCAATCATCGAATGAAACACCCGCTGAATCCTGGATAGAAAACAAAACTTATTAATTGTAGTAAAACAAAACCAAACCAAGTCTAACATTGACATGTTTCAAATCACAAATTGCCCAAGAGTAGCTAAGGTCCCATTTGCACTCACACTAGTTTATGATAATTTGAAGTCATTAAATAACGAGGCAAAGAGTAGTTCCATAGATCAGGAACAATTTCCACAAATTATCGAATACGTGCCTGAACAATAAGTAATCAGTGAAGCAAAAGAGGGAAGACAGACAGAGACAGACAGACACATACACACACGCACACATACAGAGAGAGAGAGAGAGAGAGAGAGAGAGAGAGAGAGAGAGAGAGAGAGAGAGACAGAGGGGATTGAATCAATTAATACATCATCCATGGCATTAACTCGTAGAACTCCACGCCGCACGCGAAACCCGTGTCTTGGAACCCGTGATTCAGATAACTACCCCGATCAAAAACAAACAAAGAATTAGTTGGGTTGGTAAAAATCACAGAAATCATATGCACAAATATCAGAGTACATCACATCATAGAATCCCGATTCACCTTGGGAACAGAATAAGAACGTCGACAGATATTTCGCAAATCAAAGGAAAGGCGCGATGCCGGGAGCCCCATACGAGAAAAATCAAGAATCCCTATACGATCGAGAATGCTACTATTTGTGGCAGAGAAAACATGAGACTGCATGACTGTGTACACATAAAATCTATTTACAGCACCAACAGCCCACCACCAACTTAGTTTTCAAGTGTTCGCAGCGAATGAAACCGGACCTCAAAATCTACGAAGGCTTTCTGATGCAGGGATTCCACGCGCCACGTGAGAAAGTGAAGACGGGAAAGAGCAGCTTACGCAGAGACATTTAACTTCCTCGATATTGCTGTGGGAACCTAAAGTCAATTTGGAACTTTTTTTGTTTTTTTTTAAATAAATCTCAGTGTTGATTTTTACATAAAATAATTTTTATTCTTTCTTAGAACTTACATTATTTGTAATCTGAAACGAATTTGCTTTTAATATTTGTTGATTCATGTACGAAATAGTAGTTTGGAGGATTTGAATTATGTTATTGATCCTTGAAAGTATTCATTTATTGATTTTTCTTTTGATAAACTCATTTATTAATGTGGATATATTAGACTAAATGTAATCAACTATAAAAATTTATATCTCAAGAATTTAAAAAATCACTTCGATAAAAATATATAAATCAAGAATTTAAAATAACTAACAACAAAATTATATTAATAACTTGCTTCTAATAATTATAAGATATTAAAGCTTATTAGAATATATGTTAAATAAATTTAGCACAATAGTCTTAGTTTTTTTTTTATTTTTTTCAGGTGTGTTTGCAATAAGTTATGTAAAAGCATAATCACCTACTTTTATTGAAAGTGAAAAAATCAAATTATAATTAAAAGTACATGATGTTTGGAAATCATCAAAATAATTCACTATAAACTATCAAAAAATTGTAGTATTTGGAATAATAATCACTTATTTTAATGAAAAATAGCTTACAACACTCATAAATAGGCTGTTTATGAGATTATAGCTTATTACTAATTATTTTTAGAGAACTTACAGCAGAAGCAATGAAATTAAAAATATTTAAAACAGCTTTCAACAACTCATAAATCATAATCACATAAGTGCATATAATAAGAACTTGCAAACACTCCCTTATTCTTTCAAATGTCCACACTGCCCTTCAAACAACAATGAATTCTTTCAAAGCTGGTGGTAATGATGTTTGGGTCTCCAATCATGAAAATTAGCACTTTGTTAAGTATTAATTGTTGATACATGACAATTGATTCACAATAACTCGAGAGTTGCTTTCGCCTTCTAAGACTTCATTTAATTGCGTGATATTTATATATAGATATCATGCGATAACTTTTAATGGAAAAAATTTCATTGACTTCTCCTCAACTATAAATTATTGGCAACCACCTCCCTTTAGATTTTTTTTTTTTCATCAACCTTCCTTCCACCATTTTTTCATTAGTTTTTATTTGTAAAGACTAAAATGTCCTTTTATTTTTTTTAAAAAAAGTTATTTGTTTATTTACTAATGACAAGTAGCTATTGATTTTATTTTCTACAATAACAAAAATTATTTGTAGTTATAAAAGCCTAATGAATGTAAAAACAAAAAATATATATACAAATTAGATACATTATTATATAAAAATAGAAATTTGATATTTCTTATATTCTAATAATTCAAATTTTTTCTTAAAATAAATTTTAGTGCTAAATTATAATTTTTAATTTTTAAAACATATATAGATCCACTAATAATTCAATTGGACTTATTTAGGTCTAAATCCATTCGGTAGAAAATCGGTAAAAAAGTTAAACTACTAAATCTAAAACAACACGTTTAGTCATAAGGTTTATTATTTTATTTTATGCTATAAAATAGATTTAATTACAAGGTTGTTTGAGAGTTACATAATATATTTTGTACAATCACAAATTTAACCCTAAGACTTACGGTCAACTAACGAAAAAATAAATAGTGAGGAAATTGATGCCAAAAAACTAAATGTGAGGAAGATTGTTGCCAAGAGTTCATAGTTGAGGTGAGGTGAATGCAATTCCCCTCTCTTAATGTGTAATTAAAGTTTGTGTAACTTTTTTTTAAAGGTAATCAAATTTTTGATCAGGATAATTTATTCCACGGCGACTTTTCATCTTCTTTTCCTTATCTTAAATATATATCGAATATATTAAATCTTTCTTTCAAAAAATATATGATTGTTACAATTGTACACTTAATAAGCATTCGTGCAATAAAATAAGAGATGAAACACGAATTGAATTACAAAAATCCAAAGTATCAAAACTCTTTTACTTTGATTTATTCCAATCTGGGATTTAACATATATTGCAAGCTATTAGTTTGATTTAAGACACCAGTTATGAATTATTATTACAGAAAAAGAATGTAACAAAAATAGTTAAAAACGATATACATTTAACAGAGTTTGAAAGCAGCAACAATATAGACAAATTTACCTTGTGCTACAAAGCACTCCAAAAAGGGTATACTGATACCCGCACCTGAATATTCAAATTTTCAGGTGTGAAAAAGTTCCTATATTCTTCCAAATGCAAACTGCTGCATAGAAACTAAGCAAATTGCACACGTTTCAAAATACCAACAGATGTTATATATTACAGAACCTCTGACCATGCTATTATAATTTATAAACACTGATCAGATACAGATTCCAGAATACCATAAACGTAAGGTAGCATGCGACTTCGACATGACAAAATGTATTTACTTTCAAACCAAAGATGGATTATCATAAACCACTGCAACTCACTTCAATTGGCAGTAGCCAGAGGCTTTCCCCTGCCCATGGTAAATCCTCTAGTTCCATCAGGCATTCTTGGGCCTGGTGGTGGCTTTGATGGTTCTACTCCATGACTCGAAGATTGCGTTCCATGGCCTGAAATAAAAGAATGAGAAATGAAAAGGACACATTAGTACAAAGATGAAGTAAGCGTGCAAGAGAAATTTGCAATCAGAACTTGACGGAATACCATGTCCATTTGCACCGTAATATTTCTGTCTCCTTCCACGTCCTCGGTTACGACTTTTGTGGCCATTTTTCTCTTTAGCCAAATGGACCCCATTTTCCTAAAGACAGCATGAGAAAGAAGAACATCGTTTAGGCAGTGTAGCAGATTCTGCATGCTACAAAAGTCAAGGATTCCTGGAGACTCAAAACACCTCGTGATAAGGAACATAATCAAACCAGATGTATTTAGGGATCCCCGGAGATTGCATAAAATATGGACCATAACATTCTATGAAGTGTTCGGGCAGTGCTGCAACTGAAACAACTAGCGTGAAGAAACATAACCAAACAGCTGAAGTTCTCAAACTTTTCTATCCAATTGCAGCACATTTATCTATTTTTCTATTTGTCATCCATTTACTTATTATTTTTATGGGATATGTTGGTTCTTCCACCCTATGAACTTCAGCATTAGAAGTAAATTATGGGCAAGGAAAATCAAAAGTAACTCTCTGCAAGATTGATGACGTACCTCCTCATCATGTGAATCATCATGTTGTTCACTCGCATTATGGTTCTCATCAATCCCAGCTGGATCGGATGTTTGAACAGTGCTACCCTTCTCAGGCTCCGACTCCTTCCATATCTTTTTCTTCTGTCCTGGCTTGTTCTAGGGATCAAAGGAAACAAAACATTCATGCTTACCTTCGTCACTGAGACAAACACATATATACTTATTTAGCCAAAAGAAGAAAATAAGGCAACAGGATCAAATACCATTTTTTTGAGAAGCTTAACCCGCAATCCATATCTCCAATCTTGTTCATTGTTTAAAGTGGCCACCTAAACCAAATTAACCATGAGTCAATGTCCCGATGCCAAAACAGAGAGAGAAAGTTTTGCTGGGAAGTTATGCAATATGCACTAGAATAGGGACTGCGCTTCACACTCACAGCTTTCTCTGCTGCCTCCACAGTGTCATACTCCACAAGAGCATGCAACTTCAGATAAAAAAACCAGGACAAATAGAAAGGCCAGTTAGAAACAACTCCTGATACACAACGATAGATTGCATATATAGCGACGAATCAACACTACTTCTGTACGTAGTGTGATCTAGAATCTTTTACTGTTCTTTATATTTTAGAGGACCAACTTGTGTGGAGCTACATCAGCTACTGCATGTACAATCAATTTAATGATCATTTTTTTATAAGGAACATGGAAAAGGAAATGCATAAGTTAACAAAATATATACATACCATAATAAATAAACTGAATATACAATCTTTGTATGTGAAGTAACCAGTGGAGGCTTCAAATTTGGAATTGGAAATTTTTGAGTCCAGGATCGCCATATTATTATAAATTCAATTGGAAATTACAGTTCCAACTTCCCACTATCCACATGCTATCTAAGTCTTTCATATGAAATCTAACAAGCATGATATCAAAATTGCGAATTCACCATTTTAAGGTTAATTTGTTCATATTCACAAGCTTTGCACGTTAACCATTATCATATTAGGCAAAGCTCAAAAAGATAAATCTCATCAGAGCATACCCGCCCGCTTATCAGCTTCTCAGCAACCGTGCACTTTTTTGGCTCTCTAACATCATGTGGGTCACGAATTGTAATATTCTTTATGCTAGCATTCACAAGCAAAAATAATGTTATACACTTACATAACTAGAAAAACCTAATAACAGCATGAAATAAAGAAGACATTGCATACTTTCCAGCTTCACCAAACACACGACGAAGGTTCTCTACTGAATGATCATCTGGTAGATTCTCCACTAGTACAGTGCATACCTAGAACGGAATCAGGATTTAAAATACTTCAAGAGTAATAAGTAGAATAAATATATAAAATGCATTAAAGGAAAAAAATACCAACGGATCCTTGATCTCAGCTAGTGGAAGAGGATGAAGTCGCTTCACCTTTTTCCCATTAGAACTAACAACCTGCAGTCAACCTACTTGGTTAACATCAAAAGACAGAAGCCACTAACAGAGCTACTTCCTCATCACTCAATTAACTCTTATGATTATTGATATCAGTTAAATTCAGCCACATACAAGAAGAGCAGAATCCTTCAGTGCAGCAACAATGACCGACATGTCTTTCGTAAGCTTCTTCATCTTCCTAAAAGAGGCAATAACTCCTATAGGAACTGCAACACAGAGGTTCCTTTCAGGCAAAGTGATGGAAACACTTGGGAATCTGGGATGACACTGTGAGTAATCCATGATGATAATAACTTAAATCATTGATAAACAATTAAATTGTCAGAAGAGTTTAATCATCAATTTGATGGGAAAAAGAAAAGCAAGACATGTTACATGATTTTGGAATTATAAAAGCTCTATGTATCATAGTGAAACATAAACAAAAACTAAATTGTTGCCATCCAGTTGACAGTAAGATCAGTTTTAAAGATGCCATGGAAAGCATCGGGAGGGATTTTATTGTTCTTCTGCCAGAGACCTAGAGTGATAAAAAGGTCACAGAGCCAGTGTCTAAATGTTTGACAACAAGAATTAATTGGCTGTGCCTGGAAGTGGAGCACCAGAGTTTGTTAATCTAATAAAAATTTGAGTTAGTTCATCCAATTTATATCCATAGTAACTCGCTATAGTTAAAAAGAAAGCATAATGAATGAGCACGTCTCATGTTCTGCCTTCATTCAAAAGCAGCAATGACCCCACTATGAGATTCTTCATTACCATATTCATCGGATAATGCCATCGTAATGTCATTAGGCATAGGCACATCCTTCCATCTCAAGGTCTTCAAAAAGTTCACCGTAACATTGTAATTTCAGACGAAAGTAGATAATATCGTAAAAATACTTAAATCTACTGCTTTATAAAGCAAGTCTTTGTATTTCACCAAAGCAATAAAACAGCAGGAAATAGTTTTTGCTTCCTAATTATAACAGCACTCACAAAGTAATAAGTAGGGAAAACGGGTAAAGCTAAAGAGTAGACAGAATTTGAACTTTACCAAATCCTTCTACATTTTTTGTAACATGTTTCATCAGAAACTGGTCATTTGGCAAATTTTCATCGCTGAAGTAATACTCAACCTGCGAAGTACAAAGTTTGGATAAGTATAGGTTGATTGATGATATAATAAATGCAAACTGAACCAAATTGAGAATCAAACCACGGGATAACTATATTACGATCCTCCAGACAATCCAAAAGCATCACAAGTGATTAGAATGAAATCACCAGCCCCAGATGGAACAAGTTTTTCAACATTGCAAATAAAGAAAATACCAGGGCACAGAGCACATGACTTTAGCCTACAAAGATGTTACATCGGCAGTAGCTAGGCAAAGCATGGATAAGATTCAAATTTTATCAAAATATATGTATATAAAGAACATGCCCCTTAAAGAACAGAAAGCACAACAACTTAGTGAAACGCTTGAGTAAAACTGATACATCCAAAAGGCCATTTAATTTGAAAAAGAAAAACTCACAGCGGAAATTCCACTTGCATTTTACTTACCAATTACCCCAGTTATTAAAAACGTAAAAACCCTACTAAGTATTAAAGTAACCCGGGAACAAAGTCGCAATGCCAATATGTAAGGATCAATAACAACGTAATCTCTACTATTCGGGCTGCGGAAGAACTTGAAACAAAAAAGAAGCAAATGCTAAAATAAGGTCAAAGCCATTGAAAAGGAAGAGTTAAAGAGTTTAAAACCCTACAGTCTGTTCAAGAAACAAGGACAACCTCTTCTAATCGTAAAAAAATAATCCAATAACTTAAATTTCACACAGGGATCAAATTGCACCAGAATCCATAAAACGCCAAAATCACACATTTAAATCAAGAAACTGGGCGGAAACATATTCAATTTTGAAAAAAAAAAAAAAAGAAAAGAAAAGAAAAGGCACGAAAAGGAAAATAGCAGACTACTTGCCTGCTTGACAATCTTGCGTTGAAGATCATCTGAAAGCGCAGAAGGCTGCGGCTGATCCGTCGGCGGTGGAAGGTCAGATTCGTCGATCTCAGGTGACCCGACTGGCGAGAAATCCGGATGATCTTCATCGTGATCGAGATCGTGATCAGACGCTGGGGATGAAGCGGTGGGGATAGGGATCCCATGCCCTTCGGGTTGCTCCATTGGAGGAGAGGAGGAGGAAGAGAGAGATGGAAGAGACGTCAATAATGGAGAAAGGTAAAATCCTCCCGCTCTGTCCCACTCTCCTTTTTCTTCTTTCTCCTGATCTCTCGAAGAAGTGTTGTTTTCTCGAGGGGTCAAATATAAACAGTCCCAATTATGGTTGGTCGGTGGACGGTGATTATTTCCGCTTTTACTGAATTACCGCCTCCGTGAAAGTCCATGCGGGTCAATTCCTTTAACAGTTCTTTCCAATTTCTTATCCTTGTCTTTCCCTCTCTCGAGTTCTTTATTTGATTTCTTATGAAAATTCGTATTATTAAGCAAGTGTGATTCAAAGATTTTGACCAGATAAAGTAATGGATAATGTGCGAAAAACCCGTTGAAAAAGATATGACCCTCTTTTAATGCTTCTCCCTCATTTTACTTACCAAAAACTTGACCCGTTTAAGATATTTTCTTCTTCAATTTTCTCTCATTTGTTCCTAATTAAAATTCTTCTGCCAAGGGGTGGGATTAAAAAAAATAATAATAAAAAGTTATGTGCACATAATTATATAATAAGTATGAGATGAAGCAATTTTGGAAGAAACCATATCAAATAGGTTTACTCTTCAAATAGGTTTACTCTTCGCTTTTGATAAGAAAGATTCATTACATTTAGAATGTTGTCCTTGTTACATACTTGTTTCATAAATTGATGTTAGGCATTACTTTGAAATATTAATTTGTCCCAGTGATAATACCAAGTTTGTCCCACATCGAAATAGTCAAAGGGCTTGAGATAGTTT
>JACFYI010002397.1:742212-756340 GCA_014898755.1 Handroanthus guayacan
TCTTATTAGCCCTTGTTAAATTTATTGATAAGATTATAATTAAATATTTGCCACATGCGCCAAAAATGAGGAGTACCAATAATATTTATAAACTTTCATCTAAACTTCCCGATTTTTAATATCATTGAGAACGTAAAGCTCATTATATATTGTGACTTGTGAGTATTATAGATTTACGATGGTTAATCTATAATATTAGTCCAATAAAAAGTGAAGCTTTATTCACTAACGTGGTTGTGATGACCAAGTTGAGCTTCATCTCGTTTTAGCAAAAAGAATATTCCACGAGAGTTGAGTTCGCCTACTTTGGGTAGCCACCTTGGGTTCATACGACCCATTCTTTTAATTATAAAAAAAAAATTAAAAACTTTGAATACCATGGTAATTGTTCTATGTTTTTCAGCAGTTTTTTTGTCTGTAATTATATAACATCTATTGGGTTGTACAATCTATTATTGATTATGATAACAACAATAATAATAATAATAATGTCATTTGATATTAATCTAGTTATTATGATGACATTTGATGTATTTTACTATATATAGAACTTATACTAATGAATATAACCTAATGTTTGTCATATGTGGATTTTCAATTAGTCAATTATGCATACACAATAATTTATTTCTATTGACATATTTATCAAATTTGAAAATTATCAACTTATGTGATTAATTATTCCTCCGAATAATTTTACGAAGGACATTCGAACTTTACTTACAGTTAGTCTATTAAAATTTATACATCCAAATTTCCTAGTGCTTAAATTACATTTAATTAAAATATAAATTCAATAAAAATTAAATATAACCTAGGCAACGTATTATTGGGCTCGGCTCAATTGGATTTAATGCACGAACCAAACGCGCATTATTAAATCCCGCGTTCCAAGATAACTTGTTTCTCGGCCCATGTCTCTGTTTTTCCTTGGTGGGTCCACCGCCGCATGGTTATTGCTCGACAGTATTAAACAAATAATTAAAAAGAGCTTGTAGCTTAATGACATTATAACTAATGATTAAGTTTAAATAATTGATTAACGAGGTTAGGACAGAACATTATTACTTAATTTGGACTTTTAATCGTCGGATGGGACTCCACCACAAACGAAGCCGAGGCAAAGTTCTGTCAATTGCAGTCAAAAGTTGAAATTTTGCTACACAATATGCGCAACTTTGTCCCATAAAGAGGAAAAAGGGGAGAAAGCTACCCACTGTTATTGCCCATATCGAGGACGCCTTTTTTGTGTGTTCTAGTATCTCATTCTCGTTGGTAAAATAAAGTTTGTCAGGAAAAAGAAATTGAGTTTTACCATGTGTATTAAGAGCTTTTCTGAAATTCTTGTTTTTATTTTTGCTTGTGTTTCTCATCTTAAAATGTAAAACTTCTGTTTTAATTTTCTTTGTATTTCTCATCTTAAAATGCAAAATTTAATGCTGTATGAATGTATGTCAACAAAATAGTATTTGATAATATATAGCATTTTCCTATGTTGGAGAGCTAATGAGCTCGGCCGGCTTGATTTATTAGATTCCATTTTCTCACTCTTTGTGATGTATTTTGAAACAAAACACTTATCGGATGAGTGCACTGGGTCAATTCCTCAAACCTTTGTACTAGCAACAGATTCAGATTATCTTCAATATTATGTGATTAAATTGCTTGAATTTATATAATTCTAGTGATTTTCAATTTTTTTTTTTTTTAAATCAATGTCTTGAGTTATTCGTAGACTCTTTCAAGTTGTCTTGAATATTTTTGCCTTCAAATTAACTTATTTACAGGAAAGCCAATTCACTAATGAGGACATTGTTTACGTGGTGAGGTGGAGATCTCATTACCCTAAAGATTATGAATTTGATTTTTACCCGCATTCGGCTTTTTTACTATATACTAGATTGTTCAACATTGTTTGAATGTCATAACTACTTTTTAAATAAATAAATAAATAAAACAGACAATTCATTAATTTATGCACTAATTAGGCAGTCACTGCTTGACTTAAATAACTTTCTTCTGATAAATAATTGACTCCGGTACACCTTAAGGGAGCTTAACCTTTTTTTTTTTTTTTTGGGCTGTTTCATAAGTATAAAGGAGCTTAACTTAACTTTTAACTTTTAACTTTTTTTTTTTTATCGAAAATGTGAGTGTTACTCTTTTTAATGTCTGAAATAACATGCAATTATAACCAATCAAATTTTTGGTTTCTCGCCTCCAATTGACGAACTCCATATTTTTCCTCTGGATGCTGTTTTTTTTCTTTTCTTTTTTTTTCCCTCTTAATATTTTCATAAGATGCTTTTGGCCGGGAAATGGATCATTTGCAAATTGCCATTTTTCTGGATCGACTTTTTTTTTTTGTTGCCCCCCAATAAATCCCTGCAAGAATTAAATCCGAATTGTTTTCATAATTTTTGTTAATGTTATGTGATTTTGTTAAAAATCATACTCAAAATGGCTCGATGATGTTGTGGAATTTGTGAGTAAATTTATGGAAGAATCTTTGCACAAGAATTTGAATGAAATGAGTTCATTGAACCTAAAAATCATGAAACAAGCCTATAAAACTTGAACTCGATTAAGACTAGAAAGTTTTGCAAGCTCGACTCCAGATTTATAGGCTCAACGAGCTAGATCGAGCTCGAGCTAGCCTAATTTGTGAACGAGCCGAGCTTTGCCAAGCTTGGCTTGTTTTGCTTTAAAAATTTGAATAGCGTTGGGCTGGACCCAAAACGAAGTCCATTTGAACAGAAATAACTGCGAACTGGCCCAATAAGACGAGCGAAGTTCCGTCCCGTTCCAATTTCCAGAAATAATTTCCACAGTAAATCGGGTTGAGGCGAAGGGCCGTTGTCAATTGAAGAGCATAACGATCGGAACCGGATTTCTACGCCGTCCCGAGGATAATTAACGTAAACGATTTTGCCGGTGAGAGGTGGAACAATGGCCGCTCTCAAGGAGCTACAGCGTGACCTAGAGAACAAATCCAACGATCTTAACAAACTTCAAAAAGGTTTTTCTAACTTTTTCCAAATTTTTCTTAGGTTAAACCCTAACGAAACGCATAACACACTTTCGTTGTTTGTTTTGTGTGTTGAGATTAAGTATTTGTATACAAATGTACAGATATAGCAAAGAATCACCAAGTTAGAAAGAAATACACCATTCAGCTTGGCGAAAACGAGCTTGTCCTCAAGGTAAGTTTCTTGTTTATTTCTTTTTCATAAATTTGAATTTTGAGGTTATTATGTGTTTCAGTGAGTGATGTTATAATGACAATATACTTTCTGGGGGGATTTTTGTGAAGGAACTGGATCTCTTGAATGAGGATGCGAATGTGTACAAATTGATTGGTCCAGTGCTAGTGAAACAGGACTTGGCTGAGGCAAATGCCAATGTTCGGAAGCGGATTGATTACATCTCTGCTGAACTGTACGTTCTTTTCAGTTTATTGTCCGCTGCTTGTTTGTGAGAGGTTGATACTGTATGCTTAATGCTTGCATTTGCTTGTATGATTTGTAGTTGATTAGATATTATTTCGCTCTGAAATTTATTTAAACTATACCGTTTGATTTCTGCTCTTATCCTCAAGCCTGGGATTTGCAAACCAATGTGATAGAATGGAATTGGTGGCAGAACACTACTGAAAGCTACGGAAATGCAAAATATACACAAAAACCGGAAAGATTAAAGTCAGAGTATAGCCATTGTTCTATGTGAGGATTGAATTTAGTATTTCCATGAAATACAATCTGTTAATTTTCAATCTCAGTTCAAGGGAGGAAATACACGTGTATTGTTTGCTGATCCAAATGAAATTTAATGACTAATAAGTGGAACATTATATGTATAATTTTGGACTTGTAGAGAGTGGAGAGCAAAAGTTAGCTTATTTTGAAGCTAATTGTTTTTCTAAAATAGGGATAGGGAGTTGGGAAATTGAATGGCGTTCTTTGCCTCAAAAAACTGTAAAAGATAAAAATGCTGCGGAAAACCTTTGTTCTAGCTTTTCTCATCTGGGATGATCATAATTTCTCTCGTAAATCCTTTTTGTGATGCAATATGCTTGACTACTAATGCATTGACCCAGTATTATCATGTCAATTGATTTTTATCTTTTTTAACATTGAACTTGTAAACATAAGTTTGTATCTGTTTTACAAGGTAATGGTGGCTGCAGTTCACTTAAGCTTTGGGAATTTTGAGCTGCAGAATCTCTTGTTGTTAGACGACTCTTTGTTCTTGTTTTCTTTTTATGCTTGGACTTTGACATTTTGTTCTTGCACCAGGAAGCGTTTAGATTCTACTCTTCAACACTTAGAAGAAAAGCAAAACAGCAAGAAAGAAGCGGTTAGTAACTGTACCATCGTTTCATTTTAACATGAATTCCAGAGTTTTATTTGTTTGTGTTTTGAATATCATCATTATCATTGTTGTAGTAATTGTTTTCTTCTCGTCTAATTTGCTTATGATTGACTGTTTTTTTCATATCTATTTTTTAGTTGCATTTTTATTTTTATTTTTATTTTATTTTTGTGTGTGTGTGTTTTTTTATTTTTATTCTTATTCTTCTTCTTTCCCTGAAAGCATAATTGCTTAAGTGCCTTCCGTATTCTCCTTTTCTGCAGATTCTCGAGCTGCAGCAAAGAATTCATGCTCTGCAGGCAGGAAAAGGCAAGGCATAATATGCCAGAGTCATCAACCACTTGGTGTCAGCCACTTGATTGGTTTGGCCATAAATGTGGTCTTGTTTGTTGGAGTTGCAATGTGTGCCCATTGATAAATTATGATTTGTAGGTAACAGACAAGAATTGTGATGCCCAACTATATCTCCCATGTAATTTGTGAGGGTCAAAAATTTGTCTGATGAAATGACATTATGCTCATATATGGTGCTCTCTTAATATCTATTTAAAATTAGATTCTACGGTCAACGATTATCCTTCTAAATCCCTCATAAAGTATTTCAGAAAACTTCTCAGTTTTCATTAATGTACAGGGTAAGGAACATGCAGGGATAAAAGAGTAATAACAGGAATGCATAAATGTACGAACGTATGTCCGAATTTGTTCGACTTGGGTATTTTTGTACTTGGAAATTCTGATATTAATATTGAGAATGACTCACCGTTTAAGCTTTTGCGCATCTTCTTTTTTCTTGCACCAATTTGATACTCCGAAAGAAACTGGATGCTAAACCTAAAGCTTATTGGTTTTGTGGAAGAGCTGTTGAAAGAGTCGAAAGCTTGCAGCTGATTTGTCCCTGTCAATAGAGCATAAATGCTGGCACATTCTGTTACTGAATGTCCGAACCTTTTGAATGAGCATCAGCAGCTTAGTTTCGTTTTTGGCCTGAATATGATGTACCTCAACTCGATGAAATGATCTTAGAGATGGAAGAATCATAGTGGATTGAGGTTGAAAGGAGAATAGACAAGCAGTAGTTTAGAATATAAGGAAGCTTTAAGATGAAGTTGCCTTATGATAAGAAGGAATAACATCGCATAAGATGTTCTCCTTATCCGAAGCCCCGTTAGATAAGAAGGAACAGAAGGCCTCCCCTTTGGAAAGGATTTGCCATAGAATTTCTCGAATTGGTTATCAATTGAGCGCTGTTGTAGAAAATAGGATTGTGGCATTCATTGAAACTTACCCATCTTTGTTTTTGGTTGACAAACCTATTGTTCTTTTGGCATTTCTACAATACAGAAGTAAGAGAGCTTTCAAACCTTATTTTTACACGCCCATGGACAGAAGCCTTATACACAGGATAATTACCTCAGCGCCTACGTTAGCTTAGTTACATAAACATTCACTTACATAAATGTTCCTTGTGAATGGAAAAATTACATTAACATCCCTTATCATTAGTGTAATTGACGAAAGCTTAACGAAGCTTATGTAACATTATGATTAGAACATTCGAAAATCTAAACATGTTAGACATGCTTTGCTAAGATTTTCTTCAACTGAATTAATTACAGGGAAATCAAACTTCAAGAATTGTTGAGGTATCGTCCTTTATTTACAGACTCGTGCGGAGGAATTGGGTGAAAAGTTAAATGAAAAGAATCTTTAGGCATGTTCGGTAGCAGTTATTAGGCTGCATTATAGAATTTAAACTTTGACAGTTGCTTGTTTAGTAGACCACATTAAACATCGGACTGGCCTTCATTTTGCAAAAGGCTAGCAACTGTAGCTTCAATTAATAATAATAACAGTAATAATAATAATAAAAAATTGCAAGATTGCCGAAACTTTGTCACAATCTGACTGAAATTTTCTTTATACAATGTTTAGATAAACCGGCAATGTAAGATGGGAGGCAGCATAGAGATCTGCTGTCAAGTGTCAAGTAGATGTTGGTAAGGCATATCTAATATGGCTGGGCTCCAAATTCTTGAATGAATTTCTGAATTGGACACCATTATATAATAAAGCTGCCCAGGTGAAGTTGATATTCTCCTCTATAACTTGATGAAAATTTTGAATTCAGGTACATCACAACTTCTAAAAATGAAACATAGTGGACTATAAGATCTTTCAGATATGCCTTTTTTGGTGGGACTTGGCCTTCATAGCATAGGACACTCCCATATATGTATGTTCTCAGTCATTATTGTAATTCTGTGAGTGGTTTTTCAGGCTGTTGGTACATAGTGCAATTCATGTTGTATCTGCTATTTTCATTACATTAATACGTGTTAAGTATATGGTATTCACAATATTATTTTTATAAGAAAAGATTTAATACATTTGGTATGTATTTAGAATAAAGAATGAGATGAAATACTGTTAAAAATACAAGTATAGTAGTCTATGTGCAGGATGTTAACTCGAATTTGGGATTTTGAAAATTTAACAGATTAAAATATTTGATGAGTTATATTTGATTATATATATTTGTAATTAAAAATAGGAGGATCAAATATGAAATTGAGCAATTTAATTCTCTAAAGGATCCTCTCCGAAGTTTAATGATACTTTTTTTTTGTTATTAAAATTATAATTTTTTATATATGAGATAATGAAGACTCTTGAGCGGAAGTAACATATATGACATTATAATTGATAAAATGCAGAAATTTATATTTTTTGAGCTATAATGTATAAATTTTTTAACTATAGTCATTATTTACTGTTATTGGCTTTGATTTTTTTATTTTTGGGATTTTTAATAGATTCAGATTTGAAATTAAAGTACCCAAATTCTATAAATTCACATAATATTCTATTACAGATATTGATAATCGATTCATCATTCAGCCTATTAACAACCCTAAGTGATAAACAAATACTCATCAATTGTATGATTTCATATTGTGGTAGCTCAACATTCATCAGTTTACAAAGTCATCAAATGATTATTAACACGTAAATTGCATCTTCTACCTCTGTGACATGCCTAATTGGCAAATACCCATTGTGAAAAATTACGCAGATTGCACCCTATGATTCCATAAGATTGTAATTGACTATTAAATTCAGTAGGTGTTCTACACATGCTCATACTGCACGTATTATTGTGCTATGGCCATTGAAATGTCATTTTTATCCTTCCTTCTTAAGTCATTTTCATTCTCGACAATTAAGATTTTCAAGTGAGGTAATGATATTAGGACAAATGAATGGCTTCATAGAAATTCCCAAATTCTAGAGTTTAGCAAATAGGATGATTCGAGTAAAGTAAGAGTAACTAAAAAAAATTGTTTCATTCACATTCATATCTGAATTTATTTTATGTGAAGACAATTTCATCCGAGTTCATTTGTCAATTGCAATTTTTTTAAAAACATAGGAGTGCAATCAGCTAAATTTTTTTCATAAAAGGGTATTTACCAATTACACTTATAACAAGAGTAGTAAATGCGATTTACCCGATTATTAACTATTACAAAGTGCTCTTTGAAAATTACCATCACTTTAGTACATTTTAACAAGCTCGGCTTAATGAGAAAAATGGAGAGTGACACTTTATCGTACGAAGATCACTAATTGGACTCCCAAATCTATTTGTTGGTGGGCTTCCAAAATTATTGCTTTGTGACAGAGACAATTGCTTGTCGTGTTTTATGACTTCCCTGTTGTATTAATATTAATTTAGATTGCGTTGTCTGCTAACAATTACTTCTTTTGTAATTTATTAATGAGTTAATTTTTAGTTGAGCTTAAAGTAAGATTATTTATTTTAATGGAAATTTAATTAATAATATCTGAATATCAGTATTAACATTTTTAATGTTCACTATTTTTCGTCAACGATTAATAAATGGAAGATGGGTATTAGTATTTTTTTTTTTAAAGTGACTAAAGTGATTGTTGGAGTACTAATCACTAATGTCAATTTCCTCTCGAGATATTTTTAGATATTTTTTTTTGGGTTTTCCGTACCTTACCATTTGAATTTAATATAATTATTAATGGGGTGTTGGATAAGTTTGTTTGAAATATTTTATAAGGTGTTTTTGAAACTTATAACGTGTTAGATTTTATTTTAAGAATAATTGGTTAAAATATTTGAATAAAATAAAATATTTCTAGTGACAATTTTATATTCAAGATTGCTAAAGTTGAAAGAATTTGTTAAAATCTTAAAAATAAATTTGGAACTATTTATTTATTTATTAAAAAAGCATGTAAGATTCCAACATCGTATTCTCAAAACTTAAAAGATCTTTTTCAAAAGAATTTACCACATGCTTTTTAACATTTCATAAGATATTTTAACGATCTTGTATTGTAAGCTCATCCAAACACACTCTAACAAGCAACCGGAATACTTAGGACTTTAGATGACACACTCTTTAATTCCCCAATTAAGATGCGCTTATCTTTAAGCAAATTATTCTTAAGGAAAGATAAGTAGCACTTTTCTCTTTAGTCAAAATATGAATAAGTAGAATGAATGCGCTTTCTTTTTAAAATGTTTATGCTGCTTTGCAGCATTTTAAGCAAATATGGTTTCAGAAATGATGACTGTGAAGAAAGAGAACCATTCCAACCCCTGAAAGAAAAAGTAAGAATTGACTGCCATTTTCAGTTCTTGACCAATCCCATTTATTTCACATTTTCCTTAAAGGAAGAGGCGCACCGCACACATAATCAAATCATAATATTCTAAAGCTCCAGATTACCATTTTGGTTAATTAATTAATCATCTTCCCATTGTTAATGGTGGATTAGTACTCTCCACGAACGGTTAATCGAAAAATCTCACTCTAATTAATCATAACAACTCATAAAATAAAATTTTAATTTTATCATATCTTAGTGTAAATTAACTTGGTATGCTATTTAATGATTTGTGAAAATTAACTTTATTTTAAAAGATAATGATAAAATAATTTTTCAGTTCTAACTTTTTTCTATTATTTTGTATTTTTCTCTTCTCATCTTTTTTTCTCTCCAATTACATTATTTTTCTCTTCCCGTCTTTATTTTCTTCACTTTTATTTTTTGACCTTGTTACTTTGTAAAATAAAGTAATACACTTCAATTTAAGAAACATATACTATAATCTCGGTATATTTTAATTCAATATGCTGAGTTTTAGACATATGTATCGAGTGTGTCAGATTACTAATATGCATTATGCAATGGGCCCAGACTGCAAAGTGGACCTAAGCACAAACTAAATGACTCATGTAATCGATTGAATTCAATCATGTTAAATCGAAATTTCACAGTTTATTTATTTATTTAAATAATGTATTATAGTTTCACATACATTCAATATTCCTGGTCCCAAAGTCAAACAATTTACACTGTTTGCTACTGTATTGAGTGTAACTGCAGAGGACACAGGGCCATGTTTGGCTCCTTCAATGAGAAAACGATGAGTCAACTTTATTCAGTCCTCATTACTCGCCCACAAGATTAGATTCCGATATGAGATGCATTCTTTGTCTTTGTGTTATTATATATTATAAGCTGGAGAAGCTCATTCACTCCCAAACAAAAAGAGAATGCTTTCTTGAAAATTAAGCTAAAATTAATGGCTCAAACTTCGTTTTCAACAAACTCAAATTCATTTTGAAAAGGAAAGCATTTTTTGAAGCTTAAAATAAGCACTTATTCTGCCTCTTTTAGCAAGTTCCCGATTCTATTGCGCCTACTATTCATATTATATGTTTTTTTGACAAAATAATGGAAAAGTTATAATTTCAAAAGACTAACTAATCAAATGGGAAATTTAGAAAATCATTGTAATCACTAAAAAATGATAATTAGATAGTGACATGTGAGGTTATGGGTTCAATTTTTTCATGGGCTGCAAGGAATAATATTCTTGTCAATTTTCTTAGTTTCGACAAGGATGCTTTGTTATTGTTCGATCAAGTAGTATAAATATATTTAAAATATATATTAGTTCTGACAAGGATATGGATGGTTTGTTATTGCTCGATCGTAGAGCCCTTCCTAGGATAGGATCTTGTGAATTTTTCTTTGTAATAGTAAGCTATTGATAATTTTTTCTTATTATGGTATTGATCATCGATTGTTATTGATATATTTAAATGTTGTAATTGTTTATCTTTTTTTTTGTTTTAAAAAAAAAGATGAAAATTGTATAGTTCTTAAAGAGGCAAAAAATGAGTACTAAAAGGGTTTTTGGCTAAATTTATTTGAAACATATTATAAGCTCTTAAGTGTTGCAAGATATTTTTGAAACTTATAAAATATATCTCATTTTAATAATAAGATGTTAAAGCATTTGTATAAAAAGATATTGAAACTTATAAGATACCAGCAATGAGAATCGTTAATATTAAAAGAGTAGGACTTTTAAAAAAAAATTGTAAGATAATAGCATAAAGGACATTTTAACATGTTATGAGCTTTTTAATTTCTTATAAGATGTTTTGTAAAACTTAAGGTTTTATGCATAGTGAGATGCTTTATTATTATTATAATTAAAAAATACTTAGTGAGCGGATAAGTAGATATATATGTATGGCATTCCCCACCGCTGGGATAAATGTGGACCACTTGGGCGGCTCACCACATGAGACGACTCCGAAAGCTCCACATGCTTGAATTTCAGGCAAATTGGACATTGGACAAGCCCACATTAATGTTTGTACCACAGTCCAATTTTGAATCCCCAACTCTTCTAAATTCAAAGACCTTGTCAGTGGGTAAATTCCCAAAAAAAAAAAAAAAGAAAAAAAAAGCCTTAAATACCAAAAATATTCTTAAAAATAATTTAAATGATCCCATTGTCACAAGATCTGCATCTTTTGATTCGTGTCGCAACCTGACCCATGTTCGACTTCGCATCTAGACTCTGAACCAAATCATTGATTAAACATGATACAAGCTCTAGATTATAGCATGTGCCCTAGTACAGATGGAACACCATGTTATTCATAAATATCTCATTTTGTCAGTACATGACACCAATTTTGAAACCTCTGTAAAGGAGTTCGGGTCTTTGTCATTGTTTTGCACCTACGCGCACTTCAACTAATCACCCTATTTTAAGAGCTAAGTGATGTAATTATTGTACTCGTCCCATCACATTAAGTTAATATAAAGAAATATATTCGATGTCGATCACATGGGCTTATCAATGTACTTGAATTTCTTTTTTGTTTAACATATATAGGTAAAGAAGGCTTCCTTAAAAATGTTGTAATAATAATAACAATAATAATAATAATAAAAGTGTGAATTATTTAGAAAGCAGAAATTAAGACAATGGGGTAGGTAGTAGATCCCAAGCTAGCTAAATGATTTCTCGACAGAATCCATTTAAGACTTTTAAGTCACATGGAAAATTATGCATAATCCATCAATGAGGGGCCGCACCATTAGTGAAAAATTAGTCTGATATTTCATGAACAGATAGTGTACATGTAACAATAATTAAATTCATTTCCACTCATAGAAGTATAAATACTTCTACTGATACTATCAAATAATTTAGAGGGTATTTTATGAACTTATTAACTTTTTTCAGAGACTCATAAAATGCAATTGCGAGCTATAAAATATCATAAAGTGTTTTTTTACCCCCCCTAAAAGAAGCTTATAAGGTCTCAAAATAAAATACTAGTATCTTTATAAGCTCTTTTTATTTATTTTTGTAAATAAGGATTTCTTAAGTTATTTTTAAAATCTTAAAATGTTCCATTAATTTTAATCATATTAATTATGAAATTGTCATTATCAACATTTTATAAGTTCAAAAATCTTATTTATCCAAACACTTTAACAAATTATTTTTAAAATAAGATTTAACATCTTACAAGCTCCAAAAATATTTTATAAAATACAAAAACTTGTTAGATATTTCAAATAAATTTAACAAAATGCCCTCTTGGTAATAAAGAGATCAAATAACTAATAACTTCAATCAAGAGGGGAAAAAAAAAGATAAGAAAAATTTGCTCAAGAACCCAATTCGTGAAAATGATATCTATATTATGTATAACACACCATACATACCCTACTTTCACATTATGTACTTCTTAAAATACTCTCATAAAATCTTATAATTGCAAAGAAAAAACACTATTTTTATATAATTCAGAACCCACTATTGTAACTTTATATATTATCATGTATTTTACAAATCAAATATGCACAATATTAAACTGCTAGAAAAAGCTTGAGAATATTATGAAAAGTAAACGAATATTCATTTTACTTTTACACTACACAAATTTTAACACACATCGAATGTGCCAAAACTACTAGGTTTGGCAATATACGAGCTCCTTAATTTAAGGACATAATTTTAGGATTAAAGAAAAATAATTCAGTGTGATGGCATGGCAAGATTCAACAAATAAATAAAAGTATTTGTTCCTTTAAGAGGCATATGCATTATTGCGAGCGCCCACAACTTGCGTGGTACCAATTATTGACAAGAAAGGCTGATTTATACAAGAAATTTTATAGCGATTTTGAAAGGTGTCCAACTCTAATTATGATTTTAATTGTGTCAATTATAGAAGATACTAATGAAGAAAGAAGAAAAATAAGATACTTGTTTGCTTGCTATAGCCATTAATTAATGATTCACCCAAAATTAAGCACAGGGATAATTATCTTAACATCCCTAATGTTTGGTCTAATTATGAAAATACCCAATATAATTTGAAGAATTACAATAGCGCCCCTTGCAGTTAGTTCGACGAAAAATTCAGAAAAAATTTTTATACAGTAAAATCAAAATTACCATGCCGAAAGAAAGTCCACATGCCATCTCTAGGAATCGGACAGGTTATGAGACCTTCAACTTGCCATGAGAACAAGGACCCATCTATAGATTCGTATTAATTTAAAATATGTGATATTATTATAATTTCTCTATAATTCGAGGGGTGTTTTATGTAATTTAATCAAATCTTACAGCATATTATGGTAAATACCCTAGAATCAACAATGACTTGAGAATATTCCTCTTCTTTGTTAATAAGTTGAATAAAGGACCACAACTTAAAAACGAAGACGGAATTATTGCAAGAAATCTCATGGAGAGGACCACGTTATCACACTTATCAGAAAATTGATCTGTGCCGTTGGTTGCTTTATGATCATGAAGAGCATTCTTCTCTTTCATTCTTTCTTCTTTTTAAATCACTTTTTGAAGGATAGTTTTCTTTTGTTAATCACTTTTTTGGGATGCAAAAGGATAATTAAAGGTTTAATCGGGGGGCTTTACGCGCTAGACACTTCATCTGTAGTATTTGATTAACGATAATGACCCTAGAAGTGACATCATATAGTTCAATGCATCTTCCAAATTAAAACAACAAAGCACTGCACGTACACGGAGAAATTTTGAAATATTCAAACTGCTTTATCCTTTGGAAATTATTTTTTATTTTTTTATTTTCTAAGGGAAGCCCAAAATAGGGGGAAAAAAAAAATCAATAATTCATATCAATAGAGTCCGGAAGTATATTATATAAATACATACTTATACGTGCATGCTTAAAAAGGGCCGAATTATTCCCACAACTAATGAAAAATGCTTGAACACTATTGCGTTCATGTCCTTTCCAGGAATCGGGTTTGGACCAACCTCCAACTGCACCAGCAAATATGACTTTTCAATGAAGACATGTGATACCATGTATCGAGGCCACCTCATCATGACTGTATTGGTGCA
>JACFYI010002397.1:756440-770256 GCA_014898755.1 Handroanthus guayacan
ACACACACACACACACACAAAGAAAAGGAAAAAAATGGAAAAAGGAAAATCGACCACTTACTTTTCTGGAGTGATCATGGACAATTTGTGAATATAAAGGCATTTTTGGTCACACTTTTCATGATCAAATGCAGCCCCTTTTACTGCATGGTTGTTGTCCTTTTGCATGGATCACTAACACTCCACGTTTGAGCGTGTGTTCGGGTCTGTGAAAGAGAGAGAAAATATGGAGGCGAGTGAATCCAAATACATTATTTTTTTATATGTATATATATGTATGTATGTATGTATGTATACACAGTATATTATATATTCTTAATATATATGTATATATATATATAATATGCATCATAGTAGTGGTAAATTGTCATTGTCGGATTGACCATATATATCTCCGAAAGTGTTGGATATCTCATGAGGATATCATGAGCAGGCCCTACTAAAGTTAACTTCACACTTCACATTAATTTATCTAATGGCAGCATGCATATCTCTCTTAAAGTATGATTAGACTTATCGATGATCCAAACCTATCTTGAGATAAAGATTTTATTTATCAAGCTATTGTTCCATTTTCGAAAAAAGGGCATTGAAATGTGATAGAGGATTAGCTTATAATTAAATTCAAACTTCAGGATTCTTCTGATATGAGACATTATTGAATATCATTCTAATCCTAAATTGAGGAACTTGTGAAGAGGTACATGGTTATCTCGTTCTTAGAAGTGCTATCAATAATAATAACTCAAATCCGTCACTGTTATAAGGTCTTATTACATTGATGTAGCGTCACATCATCATGCATACCTAGTAGGGATGCCAATATATCTTCTGTGGCAAGTCTTCCGATCTTTTAATGTGTGACAACATTATGTATTGTGAGGTAAAAAAATCACTTAATGTTAAAGTTAAATTAATCCTTTTTAGTCTGATGAAATTTTTGACGAGTCTAATCGTGTGTTAGATTTTATCCAATTCTTAAAAGTATGGCAAAATTAGGGTTGTTGATTGCTTCAAAGCAAAATATAATATTTTTCAATGTTCGAATCAATAATAGGCTATGCATATAAAATAAATCGAAAAAAATGAAATAACTGATAGTCAACACAAATATATTTCATAATAAGTAATATTTAAATAGATTGAAATTGTGTTAGCTTAATTTAAACATTCATTTTATGGGATTTAATTGTAAAATAATTTGATATCTTGGGATTACATTTGGATCGACAGAATAAAATCAAATGACCCATATCGGTCATAGAATCGGATTGATAAGTATCAAATTTCCTCACAAGCATCTTGAAAATAAATAAAATTATTTTGAAATAATACCCATATAATTGAACAGAGAGTGAGGATACATAAATGGACTAAAATGATTGCCCGTGGAAATTTGTTGAGAAAACGAGTGGAAAGGATCCCTGCCCGCCTCCCCAGTTTTACCTGAAGTTACCAACTTCCAACGGACATATACACCTGTCGTTTATGGATAATCCTTAACCAACTTGTTGCTTTTATTTCTTTCGTTTTCTTTCTTTTTCGTTTTTTCTTTTCTTTTTTACATTAAACTTCACTTTAAGTTCGGTGTTCCAAGGATTTTTCCCTGTTGTTTTCCTACAACTAATTTATATATATTTATTCTTCATTTATTGTTACACCATATAAAGACAAAAAAAGTATTTCTTTTCCGGAAGGGTACTTTAGTTCCAATTTCATACCTTTTCGTTCAATTTCTTATTAATGTCAAATTAAGTGTATATGTATTGCTATTGTTCTTTGGATGAAATGTCACCACCTTTCCCTTTTTATATAGGAGATGCAGGTTCAAATTATATCGATAGCGTGTAGGCCTTTGTCTACTGCAATAGTATTTTTTTATCTATCAAATGATAGTTTAAAAAGTTTAACTTATGTTTATTTCATGTAATAATATTTATGTAATGATATTAATATATGACTGAATGTAATTACCCATCCCTCCCTCCCAAACAGAAAAGAAAAAGAAAAGTGTATGTGTGTCAATTACCTTAAACTAATATATTGAATTGCCAATGAGCCCTTATTTAAGCAGTAAGATGAATGTTTCATAGCCTCTTGATTATAAGTTCGATTCCCACCGATACGTAGCGTGTGTGCTTTTAAGCTAATACATTGAATTTAAATACTTGATGGTCATTTAAAACATTACTAGAATTTCAGAATATTGTCTACTTGGGATTCAATTTAAAATCAAATTAATAAAAAGATTCCCAATTATCGCATGAGACACTGTAGTCAAAAATGGCTTATCTAGTCAACTTTAAATAAGGGAGGACCCATTAACCCGATAGAAACCGTGTATATCCACGTTTTACATTATAACAACAACAAATTATAGGTCGGCAAAAGGTTTGCCCAAAAATAGGTATCATGATTTATTCAGATAAATATATAATAATATTTAATTTAGAAATAAAAATATACATATGGGACCTCCAATTTCAAATACGGGTCTTCCTTCCTTTCATTATACAACTTTATAGCACTAGATTTTTCTTCCACCTCCCGTTGTTTCCAGGAAAATTCACAAGTACTTTCTTTTGTACATTTGTCACAAGTTTAGTTTATGATCAGCTTAATAATATTAGCCCACACGAAGCTATCTTATTAGGGATAATTACTTCAAATTAAACACACTTGAAATTTGATCTAATTATAAAAATACCTCTCATGATTTAAAAAATTAGAATAATACTCTCTACCGTTAATTCAGCTGACGATAACTTGACAGAGCATGTGTAAGGCTATAATTAGATTCCCTAAAAAATTTTCAACAGATCTAGTCATAATATTAGACAACTCTCGATAACTTTTTTTCAACTAAACTAATGACAATGAATGTTATCGTAAGTTTTCAAACTAGATGAGTTGTTTCTATAATTAGGATAAATATTTAAGGTGTTGAGGTAATTATCCCTATTTTTATAAGAAGGAAAAAAAAAAGGGTAAAGAAAAGGAGAAAAAAGAAAAGAAATAAATTGGGGGAAATCATGAGAAGAAAAGGACCAAAAAGGCATGCTTATCACCCTGAGGCCAAGAATTCAGCAACAGTATGATGCAGATGCATATGCTTATGATCACTAATAAGAGAGAAAAGAGAGATTAAAGATATGGCGGGAACCCACTTCACACATATATGGTTCTCCTTGCCTCGCAATAACATTGACCAACAACCTCATACCTTTTCAAGATTTAGCCCTTTCAACTCATAATCTTTATTCTGGTTATTTAAACAGCATTTGAGTAGACTGCCAGTAATCGAATAATGTATTAAAAAATGGGGATCAATTTAACAGTTCATATAAATTGATGTGATGTAAAAAGAAATAAGTGTAGCCACGTGGACATTCTAACTAATAAAGGAGATGCCTGCGTATACTTACTTCATATTAACGATTAAGCATATAACAGTAGACAGTTACTCATTTCAATGGTACTAAACAAAAGCATTTATCCCAATTTATTCTCAAAATTTACTTTTTCATAGACTTGAATGTTAAGGTTGCTGGGATTCTCTCAATGAAGGCCCTTCGATACTTAATTAATTCAAGTAGGACAATGAAAGTAAAACAAGGTTTAAAAAATAGAGCGTAGATTATAATATTAAAAGAGAAAATCCATCAAATGCATATTGCATACCCTTGTCCCGTTTTGGTTGGGGTATTTATATTGGGAACTTGAAATGACCTCAAGTGTTAGGTCGAGTTGGCGTTATCTGACCTCCTCTATGTGAATTTATCCTATACAATTGAGGTCGAATCAGATCCAATTCAACCCGTTAAAAAGAAAAATTAATTTTCATAAGGCCCAACAACAATCTTGATAATTTTCTATGCCTTCAAAATAAGATCCTTGCAAACTCAATCTCATGACGAGAAGAAATCTCAAACCCCAAAATCAATAACCTTTGACTAAAACCTTAGGAGTCGCTTTAAACATAGAGGTCCCCAAACACGCCTAGCGTTTGCAACAACGATACCATAATAGGGGCAAGTATATGTCCATGTGGCATGCAAATTGCAAAACACGGACCATCCAGCGAATCCTCCTACAATAGTTGTAATGTTGGCCCATTTCTACATTTTAAACTAAAAAAAACATTAATTCAATAATAAGATATCGCTCAAATCCTGTCCTTAAATGCCCAGAACATAATAATCGAACTATCCCACACATTTATTGGTGATGGAGCTCCCAACATCAACTCCTGGACCATCCCATCTTCTTCTCCTTTCTCAATTCTCTCTTCAAATTCATCTTCTGCCTTAAAACTGAATTCTACTTGTCTGCCACTTCAACTTTCCCTCTTTTTTCATGTTTACTTTTGATATGGTCAAAACTCAAAAACATTTAAAAAAAAAAAAAAAGAAAGAAAAATCCCTTTTCACCTCTTTATCTCTTTCCCACAAGTCCCCCCTCAATGATATATATATTAGCTCCATAATCTATCCATATATGTTCAAGCTACACTCGAAGTGGCAGCTTCCACTTGTCCTCTTAATTTTACTCTTTTAGCCCTTTTAGAACTCTGAGTCGACCTGGTTTTGTACAAGTGGACTCTGCTATTATGCCTATAGGGGCGTGGGCCGTACACCCCACCCAGTAGCTCACAAAAACCGAAAGTAGGAGGGAAAAGAAAGCATTCCCCGTGTATCTTGCTATATATATAAACTTCCCATACCATGAGAAAGTTGTGAGTTTTAAACTTAAACAAGAGGGCTTCTCCTCCAATATCCCTCATCACATGTCACTTTCATACTCTAAAAACTTCCTACGCCGCTTCTGCGTAGAGGAGTTTCACATGAGCAAAGGAACCAACAATGGCTTCTTCTCCAGCGACGATCTTATTCCATCCCTCGGTGCTAGAATCAATCGAACAAAAAAACTCCGACGATACATAATTTCTCCTTTCAATCCTCGCTACAGGTAATTATTTATGATCTTACTATGTGAAAAAAGAAGAAGATAATAATCCTCACCTTCTAAGTTGTGTCATGTTCTTGTTTTACAGGGCATGGGAGATGTTCTTGATTCTCCTCGTCATCTACTCCGCCTGGATTTCCCCTTTTGAGTTTGCATTTCTTGCGTACAAACAAGATGCTCTGTCCATCATTGACAACATTGTCAACAGCTTCTTTGCTGTTGATATTGTCCTTACTTTCTTCGTAGCATATCTCGACAGCCAATCGTATCTTTTAATTGATGACCCGAGAAAAATAGCAATAAGGTAAACATGCAACAGTTTTTCGAATCTTTTTTTAAAAATCAATATGTGAAGTGGTGTAGTAAATTCTGTTTTTACCGTGTGTGGTTTTGCATAAAACTAACAGGTATCTATCGACGTGGTTCATTTTTGATGTGTGCTCGACAGTCCCATTTCAATCCCTGAGCCTCCTCTTCGCAGATCATGACGGTGGACTTGGATTTAAGTTGCTGAGTATGTTACGGCTCTGGCGTCTCCGACGAGTTAGCTCCCTGTTTGCAAGGTTTGAAATTAGCCCTTTTTTCTTTTTTTCGGAATGCATTACGAGAGAGTACTCTTTTATTAATGGAAAAATGTTTATTATGGATTGATGAAAAATTGTTATAAAAGTTTGTCGAAATTGAATTATACTATATATATTGGGATTATTTATAGATATACCCCTAAGGTTTGGATTCTTTACAAAAGAATCCCTCCATTATAAGAAATTACAAATACTCCATTGACTTTTGCTATAGTTTAATAGGTTTCATCAATTGTTGATCATCAATACAGTAACATTTAACATATTTGCCCTGTTAAGATCCCACATCGAAAAAGTATGAAGGTTGTGGCCTTTTTACATAGTTCTGGGTAATTCTCTACCTCATAAGTTAGCTTTTGGAATGGAGTTAAGTCCAAACTCTATTTTCAACATGTCTTGGTCTAAATGTAATATGGTACTTTTAATTTTAAAAGATAGAGGAATTTTGTGAAAACAGGTCAGGGCTTTGGGCAATTAACCCTATAAAAAAATGCATTAATATTTTATAACAATTCACAACTCCGTCACACTTACGGTTATTGTTATACAATCCTTTTTGTCACAAATCTTTCATTAGTGAAGTTCTTTTTTTTTAATTCCTCTCCTGGTGATGAATCACGTCTCTTACCATCTCCTTCAGGCTCGAAAAGGACATTCGATTCAATTATTTCTGGACTCGTTGCACAAAACTCATATCTGTAAGTCACGCATGCACTACTTTCAAACACTCGATTTACCATGTCCGTTTTGCTTGCAAGTTAAATATCACATCGTTATATATCCTCAGGTCACTCTGTTCGCAGTGCATTGTGCCGGATGCTTCAACTACATAATCGCTGACAGATATCCTGATCCACAAAGGACATGGATTGGCGCAGTCTATCCAAATTTCAAACAAATAAGCCTCTGGGAAAGATACGTAACTGCAATATATTGGTCTATTGTAACCCTAACCACAACTGGCTATGGAGATTTACACGCTGAAAACCCCAGAGAAATGCTCTTCGGTATTTTCTACATGCTATTCAATCTGGGATTGACATCTTATATCATAGGAAACATGACGAATCTCGTAGTCCACTGGACCAGCCGCACCAGAAACTTTGTATGTTCTCGTCCTTTCTTCTTTCATCATATAGTTTTTGGAAACTTCTAGTTACTTGAAACAGTTGTTGCCTGTAGAGAGATTCTGTTCGAGCAGCATCCGAATTTGTGAAAAGGAACCAATTGCCGCCGCACATTGAGGACCAGGTTTTGTCGCATATATGTCTGAAATTCAAAGCTGAAGGATTGAAACAGCAAGAGACTCTGAGCGGGCTGCCCAAAGCAATTCGGTCGAGTATTGCGCATTGTTTGTTTTACCCCGTTGTTCAGAATGTTCAACTCTTTCATGGGGTTTCTCCGGACTTCCTTCTCCAACTGGTACTTCTCTACTTCCCTTTTCCATTCTTCCATCTCGAATTTTTTTATAACTTTCCTCATAATTTTCTCACAATTTTTCTTTTTAATAAAATTTTTACCTCTTAAGAAAGCAAAAGAATTCTAATTATCTCCGAACTTGACTAAAAGGTCCCAGAAATGGAAGCTGAATATTACCCTCCCAAAGAAGACGTGATCCTGCAAAATGAGGCTCCAACAGATGCATATATACTCGTCTCAGGAGCAGTGGTAAGTTACTCATACGGAATGTCAAGCAAGTCCTTACAAGTCTTTACTTCTCAATTGTCATCTTCACGTTTTAAATATTCTTGTTGGCAGGATTTCGTTCGTAGAGTAAACGGACACGAAGAAGTAAGATATTCTTACAAAGATATATTCTCTATAAATCTTACAAAGATACATTCTCTATAATCGAAACTAACGGCTGCAGCATATTGTAACATTTTTATTTAATGCATGCAGATAATCGGAAAAGCCACCGCAGGGGAAATTTTTGGAGAAATAGGGGTTTTATATGGAAAGCAGACATTTGGTGTCCGAACTAATGAAGTTTCTCAAATATTACGGCTGAATAAGACTGCGTTTCTAAACATTCTTCGAGCAAGCCCAGGAGACGAGCTGGTTGTTTTGAACAATCTTTATCAGGTAAATGCAGCAAGAAGCATTTTTATTGCTACGATTTTCGTTTTCTGCTTTTGAAAACTCTATCTGAATAACTGTTTTCCATTTTCAAGAAACTGAAAGCAAACGGAAGTTTCGACATTGAAGGTCAACATGACCCAGATCTGATTCTCAGAAATTGGTCTGCTGAAGAACCTAAAGAAGATCAAGATCATTTTCATGGATTTATGGCAACAAACCAAACAGAAAACAATGATACCAGAGGAAGTGAAATTGATGTGAATTCACCAGCAGAAGATGGCCAAACAGCCCTTCACATTGCTGTTCGACAGGGGCACATTCAAATGGTGAAACTTCTGCTGGAAAAAGGAGCAAATGTGAATAAACCAGATGGGAGAGGCTTCACGCCAAAAGCACTAGCAGAAAATCATGCAAATAAAGGCATGTGTGATCTCATATTCAACTATGAAAATGACAAGAGATTAGATGGGCCCACCAATTACGCAAACAATCATTACAAGAAATATGCGTATGTCAGCTCAACCAGTTCAACAAATACAACTAGCGTGGAAGCACCAAAGAAGAGAGTCACGATCCACATGATTAAACATTCAGAAAAGCAGCTTGCGAAGCTGATAATTCTACCTGATTCGTTAGAAGAGCTACTCAGAATAGCAGGTATGCATTCTTGAACGCAAAATTGTCCAAAAAATACAAAATTAAAGAACAAAGAATCCTCTAACCACAAACAAGACCAACTTTAACTGTAAGTGAAACAAATAACTCATACATGGTGGTATGTCTGATTGTCACCTCCTTGTGAAACTGCAGGTGAAAAATTTGGAGATGACAGTCTTACAAGGATTGTCAATGCAGATAATGCAGAAATTGATGACTTAAGTGTCGTACGAGATGGAGATCATCTGTTTCTTCTGTCAAGCCAGTACGGAGAAGAGAATGATGTGAGCTAACAAATATCAACGATAATGATGTGTAGGATTAGGCAATTCAAAGCAATAATATACTGATATTCTAACAGTCACAACAACAATCATTCCATGTGTTCTTTGAAGGTAACAACAACAATAGGAAGATCTGTTTTATAAATTTCATGAATGTCTGACAGCCCGCGAAAGGTGTAATTGTATGTAATTGTATAAATCAGCAGTCAACTGTAGTCTGTAGTAAAAGAAATGGCTGGAAATTTTAGCAATCTATTCTCTCTAACTCTCAGTACGTAAAGTACCCTCTCAAAAATTTTTGGTACATCAAAAAGTACATATATAAGATCTATTGAAGAGTTACTTTTCAACTCATTGCCACGCTTCACTGGTTCCCAGGATGAGTTCTTGCAAATGCTGCCCAAGCCAGACAAAATTGAAATTGCCAATGCAGCCATTTTCAAGTTAAACTTGTTTCTCTAAATGGAAACGTCACTTTGTTCCAGCATTGCCTCGAATAGGGAATGGATGAGCTTCTGTGTTAAATACATACTCATCCAAGGGAATTACATTTCTGTCCCCAAACAATAAATACAGGTATTTTAGAGTTTCGCCAAGAAAAAAGGTCTCCATCTTGTCTCTTCTATGTGGAGGAAGCACAGTAACGTCATCCAGTGAAGTGTAACCCCCAGAGTCAACCTTTGTATACTTCTCAAATGCCTCAAAGATCTCCCAACCCCATTCACGATATCTACACATGCAATGACAATACTCAAACTGAATGGTAGTGACAAAAGGCGAAATGCATGAAACAGGCAAATACAGATACTGAAAATTTAGAACTGAATATTGAACTAAGACATACTTAGGATCTTCTGTGATGCGGAACAAGAAGAAAAGTGACTCAACAGTTTCAGGGCGTAAGAGATTGTGACGGTCAGCGGGTTTTATAATGATGTCATTTACATATTTCGAGTTCTTATTTCCACCACCAGGACCACCTTCGCTATGTCCCTGCTCAATGTAAAATTAGATCATTAGTCACAAGAGAATATGAACAGTGTCAGTACAGAAAAAATAAACAGGGTAAAAGAAAACATAAATGAAAGCAAGGATCATATTAAAAACAGCCTGACCTCCATATTGAAGTATGCTATTTCTGGAGCAAGACCTGTAGAAGTTACTGAATACATCTCGAAACATGTCTTAGCTAGATCTTCGGCGAGCTTCAAATTTTCTAGTTCTTCAAAATTGAGCAAGTTTTCTCTCATAGCCTTTTCTTTCGCAATGCCCTTTGTGGCACCAAGAGCAAGAGTTCCTGGGAGGAAACATACCTATGTACGAGAGGTGCATAGATCAAACAAAATAGAAAGCATGGCAATTCTCTTTTCTTTTGACAATAATGGGAGTGAATAAAGCATGATTATGTTCTTTATAGATAATAGTCAGTAGCACATTCATCAAAACTCATGCTTTAGCCGCAGCATTCAGCAGATAAACGTAAGCTCCATGAATGGAATTAGATCATTAAAAGAGAATCTCTTTCAAACTATAGAATCTTGAAATGGTATTCGACTTACTATATGTGAACAAAATTTACCAAGCTTAGCTTTAACAGAACTTTATAAAGCTAGAAAGAATATATCATTCAGGCAGATGTCTGCAAGGTGACAATAAGGTAATTTATACAAGCATAACAGCTATCGTGCGGCAGTTATTTACTAGCAGACATGTAAAATAGACCCATCTGCACTTGATTTCCATTATTAAGGAAGATAAATCAAAACAAAAAGGACAACATACCAGATGATCCATTTTGGGACTGAAGGCGCCTTGATGTCCATAAGGCAATTCTCCCACAAAAACCAACCCACTGGGCACAGATTTCCGAACAAGAAGTTCTTTGACACCTTTCATTGACTCTTTGTACATATCATGCAAATAGGTCAAGTCACTTCCTTGGTTCTGAAGCCAAACTTTTATGAGGTACTCATAGTAGCTATCACCGCGAGATCCAAGTCTAATATTCTCCCCACTAAACTCACCACTATGAGGGCTGCAAGCATAATAAAAGAAACCAATTACCATATATTGACAAACTAACTTATACAAAGTCTTTCTAGTTGCTGCATTTACTCATGTCTGTCGAATGTGTATGTGTGCTTCTTTTAATTGATGAACAAGAGAGAAAGGAAAAGGACAATGTTCTGTGCAGTAAATGTTTGTGATACAATGTTCATGCACTTGTCCTGCTTTCTACCCCAACTGAACACATGCCCGCTTATTGACTTAACCTGTGGAGAAAACACATCTTTATTCCATGCTAAAATTTCGAGGGCTTCTAACTGCAATGCCATGGCACAAAGTTTAATGTAATATTCTCATTTGCATCAATGTTCTGATGGGAAGTTCTACCATTTTTGTTATTTGCCTCTTCAATAGTTCCTAAATTTGTTCTCATAACATCTAACCATTATAAACTCCTTTTCCACAACCAGGTCATGGCAATAATATATGGATAACAAAATGGAACACTGGAATTTTAAACCAAATTACAGACTTTCGAGTTATTCCGGAAAAGATGATAAGCGAGGTATTTAAAATGAATAAATGGAAAAGCTACTCTGCATAACAATATCTCACTGAGAAATGAAACAAAAGGCATTTTATCCTTACTTTATGTATATAGGAACCAATCCCTTGACCTTTGGCAAAGTCTTCATGTGTTCCAAAACCTTCATAGACTCCACAGCATATTTTGGATCACCAGTCAGAGAACTGAGATAATTGAACTCAAGCTGGAGACTAGAAACTTCTGCTGTGCTACTCAATCCATCGGGAGCAGGATGTGCAGAATGATCTCGCAGAACGACATCACTGAAGGGAATAACAGAGGGACTTGATGTAAAAGCAATTAGCAGACGATCAGCCAAATTCTTAGCATTTTCAAGGTAGACAACTGGCTTAGGTCCTTTGGTTGATGCATTACCAGCATGTTCACCCCCACTTAAATGATAAGCACTCAAAAGACCACCCAAAATACGTATAGTAGTTTCAAATAAATTTACTTGGCCTTTCCCATCAATCCTCTCAGGAAGATGTTTCTCAATCCAAGAGCCAGCTTCATGGACAACTTCATCAACTCCCATTATCATCGCCGTATCAAGAGCATCCACAATGGTGGCTCCTAGACCTCCTAAGCCATCAATTCCTCTGTGGCTCAGCGGCATAAGTTCATCATATCCCATTGCATAGTTCCGATATCCAGACCATGCATGCATAAATGCCTCTTTGACCCTTTGTTGTCTGGCCTGCCAATCAGGCCCAGAGTCTGTCTTGTCAGAGTTATGAATTGAATTATTTCTTGCAACTATTTCATCAGGCGATAATCGAGGAGGAAGCCTCGGTGGTTTTCTCCAAAACTTTCTAAATCTACCTTTCCCATCTGTGAAGAAATTTTTTCCTTCCTCAGTGCCAATATTTTTGGCAATACCATCCGCTGAAGAAATGTCGCTTGTATGTGTCAGCATGAGATAGGCTACACCAAAAATCATTAATAGCACAAGAAACCTTCCTGTACTGCATTTTATACATTCACGTTTTACATTGCTGGTTAGAAAATTTTGAGTGATCACCTGGAGAAGAAACCATGATAAGTTAATTTTAACTCAATACAAACTAGCACCAATGGAAAGCATCCAAATAAAAGGAAATGTCTCCCGACCCAATCGCTACTCCCAAGGAACAAACAACAGACAGGATTATATGGTGACCAATCACAAATATCAACGGACCTTTCTCAGACGCTCCTTAAAATACAATCTTTCTTTGTATAATTGTTTGATTCCAAGACCAGTCAAAACCCCATAAAAACCCTTGTGATTGATACATTCAATTAGCAATTGGCAAATAATTTGAAGTCCTAAGATTAAATTTTACACCTTTAATAGACGCAAAAACAGTAAACTAGCTTTCCCTCCTTTTTCTTCCTTGAACATCTACTAATTGCATCCCCAATACGCTTCATAAGTAAAAATCAAGACCTTTATTACTCTCCATGATCTCGAAAAACCACTAAACGCAACTAATCGAAATCTTGACGAACATACAAAAAGGAAAATCCTTAACAAAACAAAGAAGGTGAGAGCAAGCCGTAAGATCTGAAAAATACAATACAAACCTTGATCAGAGATCGCTGGCGAAATTTTGCATTATCGTAATGCACATCTTTCATTGAATAGGGTAGTGATTTCGACATGTTGTTAGTCGAGGAATCTGATTAGCAATTAAAATTGACAATTGTATCTATTTACAGCGTATATCGGGGCGCGCCTCACCCTGTAAATCGGCGCCTATGTGGGTTGATTGAGATAAATAGACTAAGCAAAGAGAAAAATCCAGACTGGGATTGGGAAAATTCGAAGACCCGCAATTCTTGAAGTCGAAGAGAAATCTGCTTACGGGAAATTTTAGTATGCTGCTGTGCTGAATTACTGCTATTACAGGGTACGAATACAAAGGGCTTGCCTTAAGAAAGATGGGGTCTTGATTGTTTATAGTCAACGGTCAGGCTGTCTGGCCCTTCATGTTGCATTGCACCGGGGACTACTTTCCTCCTATGCTATCTCTCATTGGAATTTACAGCGTTATTGCATTATTGGATTGAATAAAATGATTTTGGAAAATAAAGAATACTTATATATAAAAGTAAAATATATATATATTGGGAAATTAGGCAAGAAATAAGAATATATATTTAGTATGGGTTGAGTACTATCCAAACCAACCCAATATTCGACCACTAAAGAAAAACTGTTTAATAATACTATATGACATCATCCCAGGAAGTCTTTCATATGTAACATTGCAAGAGAGTCTTAGACAAACTCTATATATGGTACTATGCAAAACTCTAATAAGGTTAATAGCTCCATCTCTCTCTTAGTTATATTATTATTCAACATTGTGTTTGACATTATATTGATTTAAATATCAAAGGAACAACTCTAGTGAACCTAACCTGCTGTCTACTTTTGTTTTTAGGGCAAAATGCTAACCAGCTTGGTAAACTCAAACGTAGAGAAATAGATTGTATCAATTTGAGTATTGATTCAGTCAAAGGCAGTATCTTGAGAATTCAAATCAATTTTAAATTTGAGATATCAATAATTGATCATGGCTTATCTTGTTATAATACAAGAGAAGTGTGATGTATTACAAAGTGAGTGTGCAGTAAAGTTGATACAATTATAATATATAGCAGCA